>JAMKCH010085268.1:0-105769 GCA_023653785.1 Ophioderma brevispina
AAACAGCTTGTGAATGGGAACTTCGTATAGATGTTGAAGACTGGAGTGGAACTATTGCCAATGCTTGCTACGACTGTATCTCTGTTTACCACAATAAATACAAAATAGAGGTGGGCAGGTATTCTGGAAATGCTGGTAAGTTGGAACATGCATTAAACTAAAAACCTTGTATTTAAGTTACAGCACAGACAGGCAGATTCTCCTCAAACGGCGTAAGCAGATTCGAGGTGCACATACGTATTATAATGAGCATACGTACTTCATTATCATAGTTTGAGCACCGCCATATTTGGTTTGCATATCGTTGTATTTGGAAAGTATGTGTTCGTTGTAATTAGCGAGTGAAAACAACAACAGCAACTTTGATGCTATATGCTGTCACTCTGGCTCTGCTGTCTTTGTATTATTCTCCGGCCCATGATTACTGGAGATCACCGAGTTGTATTTTTTGACATAATTGTGAACTGCGCCTACATGCAATCAGATGGTGTGTTATTTTGGTTGGAAAGTGGGCGTACATAGCCACGTCTAAGTAATTATGAGCCAGATTATTGCATTTTTTGTATTTGTATATGCATTGTTAGCAGAATTGACCCAATTGGTGAAAGATACATTTTCATACAAATGTATTGGGTTAGCAAGTAAAAAAGAGTAATGATTACAATATAAGCTTTATTTCATTTTGAAAGTTTAGACTCATCATCTCTATATCTTTCTGTCTTCTCTCAATTTGCTCTTTCTTTCGTCTCTCGGTAACTCGGTATCTCTCCTTTTCTCTCCCCTTAGCCACCCCTCTCTCCCAGACTTCGCCCAACTGTCTTCTCCTTTCTCTATCTCACCCAGAGGTTTACATCAAAAGTAATCAAAGCTAATTATAAATTTATAATGAACATATCTTAAAAACTTGTTGTAAAGCGTCTGCTGCAGTTTAGCAGTTTAATATTAAAATAATATCTTAACACACAGGAGATGAATTTGACGTCCAGATGAACAGGCCGTTTTCGACGCGTGACAATGACAATGATAATGCTTTTGGAAACCTTGCTCAGATTGCCAGAGGAGGATGGTGGTACAATTTTGACACCTCACCTAATCTCTGTGGTTGGTACTGTGAGCCCAAGCTTTTAAATGACTGCACGGGTGCTATGACCTGGGGATGGCTGTCTCCATTGATGAAAGCCGAAATGAAAATCCGACGTCTTGAAAATCACTGATCAAGAGCAAATTAATTAAAATCTGATATAATAGTCAGGAAGAAATATAAGCACCGGGTAGAAATTGAGATTTTTTGAGTTCATAAAGGTCTAATGTAATATTTTTCTGAGGTGTGCAAAATTTCGTGCATGGGTATTTTTAAAAATCCAACATGGCCAGTTATCGCTATTATTAACACTAACGGCAAGAAGGGGGGGCTTCTAGGGCAATTTTGTATTTCGGTCGGCGTTTTGTGTAACGTTGGCAGTATATTGGTTTAATTTTGTATTTGTCTAACTTTTCAGTTGCATTCACCTAGTGACATTAAACCAACGTAAATAATAATCAAAAATTTTTTGGGTAAAGTCTGTGCCTATTGGTGTCTATAATATTTTAGCGGTTTACTGTAGGAACATATGGTAAATTATACAAGTAAACCTAAAAAATATAAAACGGCATGAGACATTCATGTTTGTGCTTAATATGGTAAATATAGAGCATTCTTCACCAATTAAATCAATCAGCAAAAGTCTAGGTTAATCAGTGCCGTAGAACATGCAGAAACGAATTAGCGTCTTTTTCGCACATTTTGACCCAAAATTAAAATCAATGTTTTGCCCCTAGTTTTCTTACTGAACACTTTTTTCAGTTTTTATTTCTTTATTGTTGATGTCTTTGAATCCTTCTAACATGTGGTTGATTTCATCTAAAAATTCCTTTAGGAAAGTGGTTATAATGAATGGGCCTCTAGGAGTCCCCCTTATGCACTAACGGAAGTGCAAACCCCTTATGCAGTTAAGTGTTAAAATGACCATCATTTTGCGCTCTATATCCAGGTCTTCAAGCACTTGAAATCTATTGGGATAGTGTTTGGTGTGATTTTATCACAACATTGCCATAAAAATAAAAACGGCCGTTCCGAAATCCAATATTCTTTGTCTCTATAAAAATACTTAAGACAGTTTAATGATTTTTGGCATGTTGTTTTGGCCATATTGGAATTTTAAAAATGCCAGTTCACAAATGTTTGCACATCCTCCAAATATATTGTCTTACTTAGGTCCTAATAAATTAAACTCTATCTACAGAAAAAGTCAGTATTCCATTGCCACCCTTCGTGCTGTGTAGGCCATGGGGCCAAATAGAAAAAGATGCTCGGATAAGGACCAAGGTTGCGTACCCCTGGGAAGTACATAATTCCTCCGAAATATTTTTTCAAAAATTAGAAAAATCAGTTCTACATGTGTTCTCACTTCTAGTATGAGCACATTTTCTAGAAAATTAATTAAGCGTCATCATAATTTTTGTCCTAAATATAAGTGACCAATGGATGTACACCATTATTCATTCACTCCAGCAAATAATGGCTCGAGTTTTATGTGTTCTGGTGAACGAGGAGAGCTTACATCTAAATAGGGTAGACGTTTCATATAGTCCTGAAGCCACCTGAAGAACTCTAATATCTTGTTAAGACGCTCGGCATAGTATATAATCATTGATGGTTCCCCCTCCCCCCCACGGCCTTAGCTTAGCCCATGTGTAAAACTATACACATGGGATATAGGCCTAAAATGGGCCACCATTAGCCCGGCACCCATTACAACCCCCAACACACAAACCCCAGCCTCCCCATGGCCGTGATTGGGGCCGACGTCCATTCAAAATCGTAATGGAAAATGGTTTAGATATCATTGTATACCTTCCTTGTGTACGAATCACTCCCACTTACAAATTATTACCGTTCACAAGTATCCACCACCACACGCGAATTACTCCCTAAGAGATATTGGCTAACTTCACGGATCGCCTCCCGTGAGGCGGAGCCTCGCCGGTCTTGTTCGTTGTATTTTAATAAAACTTGAGTCAGTAATATTACCGTCATTGCATCGCGTCTTTGATTGGTCATTATCGGTTTGAATGAATCATCGTCCAGCCCGTATACAAGGTATATGGAAAAAACCCCCGCGAAGATTTTATCAATCACGGAAAAAAAAAAAAATTACAAACTAGCCAAGACGTTTCGCTGAGCACAAATTTGTCGGAATGCATGTGACGCGTCATCGGTCTTTTCAAGTGCGTACATAATACACTGGAGGACCAAACGCAGTGAGCACGGCACTGGCACATTGGTGCGGGATTTTCAGCCGAGTTTGGATACGATGTAATAGTAGTCATAGTTATATGTTATGATCAACAGTTCGCTGGTGAAAAAAATCAAGCGAATCGTCTTGACCAAGACTACGTCATACAGAGCTGACGGAATCAATTCCAATATTCATTTGCAGGCTGGGCCATGTTAGGACGTCCGTATTGGATAAAACGCGGCCGGATCAGCAACTAGTGAATAATCCTGACACCCCAAAGCCCATTACCAATGACTTGTGGATACGCTAAGAAGAAAGATTTGCATGCTAGGACTTTTCTATGAAATGTCTATACCCTAAATGGGCGGTGATAACACCAGAAAGCTTTTCAACTTCATGGGCAATAATAAGTGGCTCTAGTTCCAGATAAAAAGAATCAAAGCGCTTTTTTGTCCTTTGCCACACCGGGTGGATATTATCAATAGCGCTATTATTTGCGGAAGTCAATGAATATGACGTGCATCCGTTGGTCGCGAGGTTCAGGTAGACTGAGGTGACATTTAATTAATTTTCAAGAAAAAATAGCACATACTAGACGTGCAAAACCGCGTAAAATGTATTTATCAGTTTAGAAAATTATTTCAGAAAAATAAGTTACTTTCCAGCGATGCGCAAACTTTGAAAATGCTACGAGATCTGCCCGTTGGCTTAGGGCGTATTTCCACCTGATTAGCCGTTGATGTCCTTTTTGAGGTGTGCTATTTAGTGGATATGAGTAGGATAAAGGAGGAAGTGAAAAGGTTAATGGTGACTTCTAAAAGTTCGTGTGAAATAGTTAAAACTAGGAGGTTGTTTGTATTACAAGTTTCCTTCATAACGCGTCACAGGGAAAGTTGGAAATTGTTAACATACGCATTAATTAGAAAATCATAGGTCAAGGAATACAATGGTTGGTAAAATTTTATAAATTTGTCTTAAACGAAATTCACAAGAAACCGTGACATTCCACTATAGGTGGCAACAGAGTATATTTGTATATTTAACAAGACTAATTGGGTGATTGTTACACACTTGCATCCTCATGTAGATCCGAAAAATTCGTGAGTGTGGCATTAGTATAAGAAGCGAGAAATGTATCTCATGGTACTTGAGTATATATTATATATTATATATTGTAGATATATATATAGATATATAGATATATATATATGATATATATATATATAATATACTTATATCGATATATTATATATGTGAAGATGGTGCTGCGTAGCACTGTAAGTAATATCAGTCAAGGTGCCAGAAGTAGGATGGCAGCAGTTGCTAAATAGCTGGTAGTCATGGTACGAGTTTCAGTAAAAACTTTGTTAAGTCAATACAGAACAAAAAAAATGCAAACAAAACAGCAATGTTAATATGAACAAACAGTCAGTGGTGTCACGAAGACGCAGAAAAGGAGGCACAAACGGAACTTTGATTAATCGAGGAGCTCATGTCGCATTTAAAAATGTCACACTAACATTAATGCCGTGTGCGTTTAGCGCCATTTAGCTATCAGGAGTTGTTCTGCCCCGATGAACGTGTAATCGGTATTGCCAATGGTAGATAATATGGCGTAAACTTTTACATCGGTGATACTGTGGTTGGGGCTATTGAAATGAGCAGCCACCGGCTATGTGGTCACTGTTTTTATGGATCTGACAATGTCGGAACAATCTGACAGCGAGAGGGGTTTTGTTTCGCCGATGTAAAGACTACCGCAACGCATGCATATAATGGCGTAGATGAGGTTCTTGCTTGGATGTGAAGTATTGTGGATGAAATGCTTGGTACCAGCATGACCACTGACGGCGTCAGTTTGCAGGATGAAAGGGCATGTCTTACATCTGGGTCTATTACATGGATGAGAGCAGGAGTCTTGAGCTGGGATCCTTAGCACGGATAGGTGTGGCTAGATTCCGTTCGCGGCGGTAACGAAGTGAGTGGGGTGTACTTGAAAATGTCCTTGGTAGAAGGGTGTTGTGAGAGAGTCCGGTATTTTGAGGATGTTTCTAATGGGAGCATTGCTGGGGTTGAACGTTTAACGAGAGGCGTTCTGTTTCTATTTGTGTCAGATTGGGTTTTTATATGGGATAAATCTATGATATATATATAATATATATATTATCTTAGATATATATAGAGAGAGAGAGAGAGAGAGAAGGAGTGGGAGAGAGAGAGAAAACAGAATTAATATTTGACGCAACAAACAGACTTATAACCGGATCTTATAAAACCAAATGCAATACGGAAGGAAACTAAGTGTTCATCAGGCCTTATTGCTGAAAACTGATTAAAAACCAAAATAAGAATACGCAGTCATGCCCATGAGCGCGAGTTAAGCGCGTACGTGAAACGCGAGCGGTACCGGGCGCACGTTAATGAGACGCGCAATTAAAATTAAAGACAACTGTAAAAAATGCCTGTAAGGTAGAAAATGTGTTGGGGGAAGTTTAAATCAAGAGGTTCAAAACGTTGGGTTGATTGTGTTGAGAGATTAATCCAAAACTTTTCACGGTATTGACGCCGGGCGAAATTGTATGATGCCGAGCATTCAATGACGTGAGATCTATGTTCATTAATGAGTGGTTAGGAAGTGAGAAAGAAGTGGCGGCTAGGGTTTGTTCTGATGACTCCTGCTTGAAATGCTTAATTGTGGATCTATGGTTGCGCATACGTTCTCTAATGTCATTTCCCGTTTCCCCCCACATACTGAATTTTGCATTTGTGGCATCATTGGAGCAGATCGATGACGTTTTTTGTGGTGCAAGTGATTTCTTGTCTAATGGGTGATGAAACGTTTGTTCACCTCGTGATGTAGTGAAAGTTTTGGTACTAGCCAGCTGTGATTGCAGTTTTACAGCGGGGGTGAGCATGGTCTGCAAACAGATGATTTGGTTGTAGAGGAAGGCGTAGGTACCACTCTTGACCTTGGCTCTTCAAGATTGGTCTTTCAGATTGGGGGAAGGATGTCTCTGAAAGAAATTAGAGGGACAACAGGGAAAGGCTTTTTGGAGTCGCGGGTTGGTGTCTCATGACATGCCAGTGTTTCCTGAAGTACCTGCCACGTGGGGGAGCCTGGAATGTAAGTGACCCAATATATAGATATATATAGATATATATATATATATATATAAGATATATGAATATATATATAATAATATATATATATATATATCCCACAAATGGGTACCTTTGGACCAAGCTATATAAGAGAGAAAACTTTAACCATAACCCTATGTCATATACAATTTGGTTGAACATTTACACTTAGTCCAGGTGCAGTTGCGTAAGAACGTGATGTCGTTCTCTTTGTAATGAATAAATAACGTGTTGATTCAGAGGGAAACCAGGATTCCTTCATCTATCTATCCAACGCATTTATTTCAAAGATTGCACATTGTATTTCAAATTGTTCTGTAAATAGTTTACATAGGCCTTTGAAGATTTAGTTGTATATCTCGGGTACAAACGGCATGATTATTTCTCAGACACTCTCAACTGACATTTCCGTACATGTACATAACTGAAATAATACCATTAAGACGGATACAGAAGTTGAATAGATTAGAACACATCCCGACAAAGCTTCATAAATTAATAAGTAATATAAATGCGACGAAAAAAAAAGGAATATAACATTGATATTCACCATTCAATTCGGACGGTAGGAAAATAAAAGGTCGAACAATATTTGTGAAAACACCTATGTATTCAAAATTGGATGCAAAGAGTGGGTGTTAACTATGACCTTGTTATAATGGAATGTTAATAGTTAAGAGGGCAAGGTCTCTTTGGACAAGGGTAGGGGTCCATGGGACCTGCACGTCATTACCATGCTCCCAATGTTTCTCAATGAAATTGGTACTACACAATAACAATAGGAATAAAATTAGTTATTCCACAAAGTGGGTTTGGAGTAATATAGAAATAAGGGGCAAAACATTTTTCCGAATTCGGCACAATCGGCGAATTCTGGTTAGTAAATAGTTCAAAACGATTATTAATATGAGTTCTAGAGTGTCCAATCTACTTCATGCTACTGACCATTATCTGGGCATTTGGTAATGTGCCCTAGTTTTAATAAGTGCAATTGTCTGTAGGTTTCCACAGTGGCGAGAAGGATCAATATCAGCATAAAAAGGGTAACTGAGTTATTCTATATCATTATATTGTTAATTAAATAAATGAAATTATAAATACTAAACAGGAATACTTATGAGGAGCTACCTTTAATATTTTACTGGGAACCCCCGTTGTTGGTGAAA
The DNA here is from genome assembly GCA_023653785.1 of Ophioderma brevispina. Lineage (NCBI taxonomy): Eukaryota > Metazoa > Echinodermata > Ophiuroidea > Amphilepidida > Ophiodermatidae > Ophioderma > Ophioderma brevispina. The sequence continues at coordinate 7,586 of JAMKCH010085268.1, forward strand.
CGAGAAGGGGGGGGGGTCCTGTGGAATAAAGGATACCCATGATCAAGTGTTTATGGTTGACTCAAATAAGAAAATTACCAAATCAAACACAGATCTTTAATATCGATTAAATGAATTGTACATTTTAATACGTATATTAAAAACATATGTTGTACTGTTAATTATGAACATTATATAAATTGTACTTTGTTCGTTCTTTCATAAGGTGCATTAGCTATAACCATGTGTTTCCCCAACCCATAAAATTAACAAATACACGTACAAGGTGTTCTGATCATATCGTCGTGGTTTCTGCATAGTGTCGAATCAGCAGAATCTAGTTCTGAGAAAACGGCGTTTGAAGTTTGAGTTCTTAGAATGCGTGTAATTAAAGAATAAGGAAATGGCTATTTTTAAGTGGGTGTATGTTAAGACATGAATATGGTTACTAACTGACGACAGTATATTAAAATACCAAGAACAACTGGTTTTTCTTATTCAAATGGTAACTGACTGTGGTTCGAAAAATTTGTTGTCAAACCCCAAATGTTTGATGCGCTGTGTCCTAAGGAGTCGAATACGTATTCGAACATGCATGAACCCGTTGATTTCTAATGTTGGTATGATGAGATTACTATAGCTAACGGTTTTTACTATTTTAAAATGATATGCCGACGATGCCACGATGATACGAATAACGATTGTGGGGGGGCGTGATGATGGGGCAATACGAATGAAGAGGAAACATCGATGCTTGACGACGACAATGACGCTACTGATCGATGCTGTGATGATGATGATGATGATGAATGATGATGATGATGAAGATGATGAGGATTATGATGATGATGATGATGATGATTACGACGACAATGACGATTTTCTAATTGATGATGAAGACGACGACGATGACGATGTCAATTGCATTGTGTTTATTTACGAACCATTGCAAATTTTGGTATAACAAACGACTTCCATAAGCGGTTAAAGTGGGAAACATCTCACTGTTGCACTTATCGTTCGTTGTAACAAATAAGTGTCCGACTGACCACGATGACCACCGAAATTCAGATATTACAACCTCTTACCAATTTGGCTCCTTAATTAATATCTTATTAGTCGCCAAGATGTTTTAACTCATTTTTTGCAGAAAAAACATAAATTTCAAGAGTAAATACGTTAGAAAGGAACAAAAACATTGTTGGCATGTTTATATAAAAATTAATAATAGTATGCATGTTTGTAACAAACACTAAATATTGGCTAGAACTGTGCAATCAAAATCAGAAATTGAGCTCAGAAAATATTTAAAATGGTACTGGAATGTTTCATATAACTCAAAATATTTTGGAGGATAAAAGTGGTCTATTTTCTCGTTTTCTTAAATTTCTCATTACATATATAGTTCCTATCTAAAAAAAAAAAAAAAAAAAAAAAAAAAAAAAAAATAACGTAATTACACGCTTAAAAATATATACCAACTTAACGAATTAACATTTAAATGGTTATATACCATAAAATCTAACATAATCTAACAATTTAGAGGGCACTAACGCTTATACAAGCTTCCCAAAGAAAAATATCAATTTGGTTCCTGAAATGCGAGTTTTGTTAAATGTATATACTTAGTAATTTATTGTAGTTTGCAGAATATCCAAAGTAACATCAAAGAAAAATCAAACTTTCGCAACATGTTTACAAGTCTATTTATTTTTGTAACACGGTTTCTAAGGGGGGGGTTTTAAACACCCCGAGAATTCATTATTAATAAAAGCAATAGATGATTTCAGGTTGGTAATACCCGTTGATGTAGCATTGGTCCACCGTTTGCTACTGCTTCCAACATAATCTAGTATGGCGTCCAATGACGTCCAAAGTTCCGAAGTTGGCAAAGTTGTCATTTCCACAGACACCGTCCGAGAGAAATGAAAAAAAAATGAATTTTGCATAAAAAAAGGCAGGAATATTGGATGTTCATGCGGTTTTGGCCCAATGATATGGAAAATTACTATTTTTATCACATATAATTTTATAGAGCCATACCGTGCACAATATTTAAACCATGAACTAATAACTAAAGGTATACCGGTAATGCCGTCTATTATCGGCGAATAATGTCCTCGGGTCGGAAAACTAAATTATTTTTAATTTTTTCCCGCCGAGGATACATTATGAGACCCATAGAGTGATACTACAAATTTCTATTCTTATTAACTAAACAACTTGATTTTATTTGTTAGTTTGTGTTTTAAGTTAATAGCCTTATTATTGTATTTTGTAATGCTGATTAATGAAAATAAATGCTAAGAAAATAAAATGCATTACGGCCTTATTGCAAATAATGGGCATTAAACTGAACCAATCATAATCCTGCATTTTCAATAATGGTAATTAGAGGTATAGAACCATCCACAAATTGACTTCGACGCTAACCCGGTGGAGGGTGTCCTTCACATTGTTCGCCAAACTTAGCAGAATGAATGTGAAATAATTATATGGAAGACTTAACGAAATGTTTTTTAACGTTTTTGCGCACCGAGGGAAATTTTACCTGGGGTGGTACCTCCTCCCCTTTGGTAATACGAGGGTTATGTCAACTATGACCCCCCCCCCAAAATATAATTTGGTGTATTTGACAAATGTTAAAACTGAAAACTTGATAATTCTTTTTCACGACGCACCGACCGTAGGTTTCAATAAGTACAAGTCACTAATTAAAACACAAAAATTAAATGTGAAAACATGACCAATCCCTCTGAGTAGAGAAAGGTAATTTCACCGATTGCCTTAATTCTTGATAACCCTATTATCGATTTTGATCACTGAAGTAGCAATCCCTTTGTCCCACCGAGATAGTATTCGTGTTCACAAATTATATCTGTGTGGCTTTGAGGGATATTTTGTTTGGAACGACGTAAAGTAATCGAATACGTATTCGATTGTTTGTGAAACCCGATTTGGGTATACAAATAGCGTGTTATCGACTGCTGCTATTTTGGTTAGGAGTTGTAATTTCACTTTTATTTTTGGGTACAATTAATGAGTACATAAAATGCAACCAGAACAACTATTAACTCAATTTTGACCAAAAATCATATTCGACACATGAATCTGACCACGACGATAATCTCTAAAACAGGCCAGAACGCGGTTAGACAAAAATCAGATTTTAACATAGCGCTTTCATAGTCACCAAACCGTAGCCTTTCGAGCCAGATCCTAGCAAAGTTTGAACTTTGTCCATATCCAATACGTTCTGTGTGATATGCAGAGCTCTTTTGAACCGCATGGCTTCACATCATATTGAACATTGAGAAATTCAGTTCTAACTTCAACATGTATCGTGCCAATTTTGAAACCCGGGAAATGATTCTATTGAACTGAACGAGAGATAGCGACTCTTTCAAGAGGTCGTGCATGGGAATTTACAAAGCAAGCTGCTTTGTCTTTAATTGAAGAAACTAAGATGTAATGCAGGTTTTCCGTCGTAAAAATCAATTTTCAGTTTGTTTCCTTTAATACTAGAATATTATTATATTGTCAATTTAAAATCTAAATGACCATGACACTGTGACAATTTCCCTATTAGTAACCCTATTGAAGACGGTTAAAAGGCAGTCCACTGCACATCTTTTGTAATTGATTTTTAATGAAATTACAGGTCAATGCCACGGGCATCCCGAAGTTAGCAATTTCACACGTTGATTAGTTCTGGTAACTTCATTGACATGCTTTCAACCTATCTCGGATTACTAATGCCTTCACTTCATTTAATAAGCGAAACTCGCCAGTAAAGCCATAACCACCTCTAACTGATAATTGTGAACGTTACTATGAATCTAAGAAATCCACAGCATGAAATTTAAAGGCACTGTTATACACAATTTCGGATGATAGATGCTTCAAATCCCAAGCCCATATTCGGTATCATAATAACACCTTTTAATATTGGTTACTTTTTTGCCAAACGGAACAGGCGCATTGCACCGCTATCACATTTATGTATTTTAAGAGTTTTGGCCGAATTATTTTTCTGTAAAAGAATCTGCTTAAAAGAATTATATTTGATACTAAAAATCAAATACTTTTTGTCATTGAGGCTATAGGCTAATTTCTACCACAAAGCTCACCTATCATTATAAAAACTGTGGATTTCTTGTTTTTTTGGTGCATTAAATATCTCAAATTCTCAAAAAATTCAGCTATAAGATTAATACTAGTAACCTTTAATTGCATTAACTTAATATGTTAATATTTCCTCCCTAACATACCAGCTTTAACTTAATATTTTTAATATTATAACACATTCTTTGCAGGGCCCAGATGAGAATCTTTAGGTTCTACGATCTACCATATTCGGCTGAGTTGTCTTTTAATAATCCGACTTAGGTGTAAATACCATAACGATCTATGATGCTTTTTCCTAATGTAAACAAACAAAAGATAAAAACAATACCGTACAACAACAACCCTTACCTTAAATACAAAACAATTTGTAAACAGTTTGCTCCAGTTTTTATAGAATAAAATTCATAAAAGAGCCAACTATGCTCTCAAAGAAAAAATTGTTATTTTTACATTTCTAGCGACAGATCTTTTAGCTGTCATTGTTTATAACTATTTGGGATATCAAGTACTATTATAAGTTTAAAAATATCATAATTATTGAACATATCCCGTACGTCCCCTAGAGCGAAATGACTAGCAACCTGACAAACGTCGCAACAAAGGAAGGTAGCGCATACTTTGTAAATGTTGTTGATCTAGGAGCACGTTCCCGTAAACACATGGTAAGGGGGTCACTGCCCAAACAGTCAAAATAAGATATTTGAAAAGGTGGCAAAAATGGCATTTCGGGATTAAGAGGATTATATCACAACAGTGAAAAGTATTAGTCATAATATTTTATTTATCATGTTTATAATAAGTCCGTTTTAACAATATAAAACATCAAAGTAGTAACTGTGTAGAATCGGAGAACCAACCGCTAAACATCCGCGACCTTTTGGTCCATCAGCCTGGCTTATCTGTTTCACGGTCCGCTTGTAAATCACTTGGGATACTTGTTCCGCTTGTAGCGTTTTTCTTCCATCTGTCGTCTCATCATCAGTTCGTTCTATCAGTTGGGCCGTCTTTTGTGCTTAATCATTGGGCTTGTGCCCTGCATGGTTTTTTCCATACCCAAACATCTCGCTACCATCCATGTTTATCCTGAGTTAAATTGAATTCAAGCTTTTTTGTGCGTTAACCAGTCCTTGCATAAGATTATTTAGTTTGAATATCACCAGTAAGAAGGCACAAATAAGATTGTCCTACTCCAGGTGTGAGGTGTTGACTGCGCGCAGTTCGGACTCAGCGGCGGTTGAAACGTGATGTTTATAGTCATTGGAAGTTGGCCATCTTGTCCGTTACTTTTATACACACACAACATCTATCATTCCGCCTGTAATGAATCTGTCCAGGATATATCATATCTACTTTACCGGCAATAACGTTCTCCCGCAACCTCTGCTCTGGTAGTCATGTTTTTCTCCTCCCCATTTCGGTCATATAGACATCCCGAAGATGAAGAAAATAGACTCATCAGTATCAGTACAGCCAGCAGAAACATGAAAATGGTTGAACAAGGTAAAGCCATGTTATTGATGATAATCACAAAGTAATGAAGGCACGAGTTCATTCACACCAAGCACATATATACATGCACACTTAATTCACTCCTGCGGTTTTCGATAAACTGGTAACTGTGAATGCATTTCCCAGTTTTACAACTCGTCTAAATATACATATCCTGCTTTAGAATCTTAACATGATACATCTTTGGCATGCGGTTCAACAAGTCGCACGTTACCGGCGAAACGCAACAGGAGGTATTAACGTGCTATTGAGTGTATGACACGGTCTTTCTCAAGTTCAAGTAAGTATCCAATCGATCATGTTCACGCCTTAAGGAGTAATCGTCATCGGGGTCAATTGCAAAGAATGCAGGCGAAATTCACTTCGAGCTGAAATACTTTCAGCATTCTCGTATTAGGGATCTTTTTGTTGATCTCTAATGACATAATCTTGGAAGTTCCCTCTATTAATAAGTTCGGTATTATTATCACACAAATGTCATGAATTATACAGATAAAAACATAATTGAACAGTGTCCATGACATTGCGACTAGCAGAGCTCCTAATTATGCCATAAAATACCTAAATATACCATTGGCCTAAGTGAAAGACGAAAGTTACAGAGAATCGGCGGACGGTCATTTGAAATCAGGTACAGGCGTAATTAATTTCAAACACAGTCAGTCTTTCTTAATATTACGCGAACTCGACCTTCGACCTGCCGTCCATATGATTTCCCATCCACAGTTCAAAGACCAATATTTGAATTTCAAACTGGGCTTGTTTATTGCCCCGCGCGGGAGCGCCGGGCTATAGATGTGGAATAACTTGACAGACATGGAGTTTTGGTTGTATATTGAAGCCTGAAGAACATTGGTCATAACAATTTTTCATGACAATTGAAAACAGTGCTAAAATTACGTAATGGTTGTGATGAACATGGCATAAATATTTATGCAAACACAAAATAGTTTTTGTGTAAGTAAAATGATAATACAGTGTGAGATAGATTGTATTTTCAGTGTTTTTATACAAATTTATATTGGATCTGTACAAGGTTTTATTTCCACGTGTTTAAGTGGGGTCAAATATCAGGCCAGTTGGGCGAAGTGCCAGCAGTGCCTGGTTATATCATTGCATATTCAGAAATATTGACAATTTCTTGACAGCTGACATCAGTTACGATGGTCGAGTCGACTATTTAGGTACTACAGTAAACTTGAACAACAGTATAGTGAACTTGAGTTAAGTTTACGATACCACTATTTATACCATCAGTTTTCAATAAAAGTCACATACACTAGCATTTTTTGTTTGGAAAATGTTATTTATCTCTCAATTTTTGGCTATTTTCGGATGTTTTAAATAATTCTGCCATTGCGCGGGGCATACATTTGGTGCTCAGCACCAACATGTTTCTTGTTCTATCATAGGTATCACTTCTCATATCCGTGTTAGTACCACTGCATGGGGTGGGCTAAAAGGAGGTATAATGTTCATCCCACAATGCATTTCTTCCAATGCAATTTTTGCACTGGCTGCCACATGAATTTATAGTGATAATAAGTACTTAAGGTGCAAGATTGGGATGAGTTCTGTTAATTTAGGTACTTCATGTCACTAGAAATTCATGTGACAATCAGTGCAAAAATTGTATTGGATGAATTGCATTGTGGGAAGAACATTATACCTCCTCTTGGGTCGGCTAACTTTGTTTAATCCCATGATGCAACCGTGTCTCTGCACTTTACAATCTATACACACAACGTTTGGCGCCTCTGAAAACTAAAACCTTTTTCTTCTAGAATTAAAGTGACAGGAGGAGATTTTTTGACGATATGAATTTCTCTCAAATTGCACTGGATCGACTGTAGACCACCTACCAAAAACGTTTCGAAGGTTTAATGGACAAACAAGTACAAAAGAAAACCGCAAACCTTGTTTTGAACTTGCCTGACTATCATGATTTTCCCCATAGAACACCGTGCTTTGACTTTCTGTCGTGCACGACAGAAAGTACTAAATCATCATCTTATTACATAAAGAAGGCGTATTCGGCTTATTCACTTCAGATGTGATCTAATACATTGGAAAGCATTCTAAATATGCAAAAAACCCGGGTTCGAAAAAAATTGGGGGCGCTTCTTTCTGGAAATCTCCTCATGTCTCTTTAAGTATTTTTGTTAATTTTCCAGACTGAAATATTCATGGGTACGATTTTGGATCACCATGAAAATCTCGAAATGGCTGCGTACTCTTCACGTCTTTTCCGACGGTAGTAATTGAGTAAAAGGAGTGCTGCTTTTGATACCTACAGTGTGAATCAAAATGATTGTTCCCCAAATATCCTGTTTTTTCTTGTCAAAATGTGCAAGGTAGCTCTTAAAATTGTAAATACTTCAAAAGTACATTTAAATAGCTTTCACAGGAATTTTGAATTTTTCATTTTGGTTCCGGCAATCAATATCTGCTCTCATTTAAATAAAGGTCCTCCGATTTGCCTTTGTACAAGATTCTATTGATTTGGTTATTGAAGCGCAACTTCCAAGTGGGATACCTAATGTGCGCTTTACACACTCTGGTGGATAAATGATAATAAATGTCCCAATGAGTATAACACAGGCCAGTTATTAAGTTGAGATTAATGCAACAACAAGTGCAATTATATTTTGTTCAAAGGTCATACTTTTTTGGAACAATTTTCTTTCATGATAAATTATTAATAATTTTGTGCTTCACTGTGGTGAATAAATGCAACAAACAAGAACGTTCTTTGCCTATCTCGTTTTCTGGATCCTGGTTTGTGAATTACACTGTTAACATGTTTACTCATCTTCTATGGTTTTTTTTTTTTTTTTTTTTGTGATAATAAGTACTTAAGGTGCAAGATTGGGATGAGTTCTGTTAATTTAGGTACTTCATGTCACTAGAAATTCATGTGACAATCAGTGCAAAAATTGTATTGGATGAATTGCATTGTGGGAAGAACATTATACCTCCTCTTGGGTCGGCTAACTTTGTTTAATCCCATGATGCAACCGTGTCTCTGCACTTTACAATCTATACACACAACGTTTGGCGCCTCTGAAAACTAAAACCTTTTTCTTCTAGAATTAAAGTGACAGGAGGAGATTTTTTGACGATATGAATTTCTCTCAAATTGCACTGGATCGACTGTAGACCACCTACCAAAAACGTTTCGAAGGTTTAATGGACAAACAAGTACAAAAGAAAACCGCAAACCTTGTTTTGAACTTGCCTGACTATCATGATTTTCCCCATAGAACACCGTGCTTTGAGCATCATCTTATTACATAAAGAAGGCGTATTCGGCTTATTCACTTCAGATGTGATCTAATACATTGGAAAGCATTCTAAATATGCAAAAAACCCGGGTTCGAAAAAAATTGGGGGCGCTTCTTTCTGGAAATCTCCTCATGTCTCTTTAAGTATTTTTGTTAATTTTCCAGACTGAAATATTCATGGGTACGATTTTGGATCACCATGAAAATCTCGAAATGGCTGCGTACTCTTCACGTCTTTTCCGACGGTAGTAATTGAGTAAAAGGAGTGCTGCTTTTGATACCTACAGTGTGAATCAAAATGATTGTTCCCCAAATATCCTGTTTTTTCTTGTCAAAATGTGCAAGGTAGCTCTTAAAATTGTAAATACTTCAAAAGTACATTTAAATAGCTTTCACAGGAATTTTGAATTTTTCATTTTGGTTCCGGCAATCAATATCTGCTCTCATTTAAATAAAGGTCCTCCGATTTGCCTTTGTACAAGATTCTATTGATTTGGTTATTGAAGCGCAAATTTCAAGTGGGATACCTAATGTGCGCTTTACACACTCTGGTGGATAAATGATAATAAATGTCCCAATGAGTATAACACAGGCCAGTTATTAAGTTGAGATTAATGCAACAACAAGTGCAATTATATTTTGACTGTTTAGAATTCTTCAAGGTTTTGAATGAACTCGTTTTTAACTATTAACTAAGGCAAAACAAAAAGATACTGAAAATACACACCAAAAACAGGTTTCAATTTAAGTGATACACCTTAGTTGGCTAAAGTTCAAAGGTCATACTTTTTTGGAACAATTTTCTTTCATGATAAATTATTAATAATTTTGTGCTTCACTGTGGTGAATAAATGCAACAAACAAGAACGTTCTTTGCCTATCTCGTTTTCTGGATCCTGGTTTGTGAATTACACTGTTAACATGTTTACTCATCTTCTATGGTTTACTGTACTAAATTTGTACACGCGGCATTTCGGGACCCCTTTAAAAATGAGGTCATAACTTGAAAATAAAATGCACGAATCTCGGGATTTTTGACATGGTGATTAAGAAGTAATTATTGTTAATAAAAAGTATATAATAATATTCTAAAAAGATTACAAATATTTTTAATATTTTTTGATTAATCGGGGAACAATCATTTTGACTCACACTGTATGACCACGACATATGGTTAATGGGGGTGTTTTTAAAAGGTCACGAGATAATTATTTTCTGATGATTCAAATTTATCTAAATCTGCTATTGATTAGTAGCTCTGCTCCAGAGCCGACTATACCGTCATGCCCAAAACCAGATGTTGTATCAAACAACATCTGGCTGTAACCCTCTGAAAAAAGATGGCTGATATTACGGTGTAAGATTTTTCTAGTCCATATTTCTTGTTCAGTTGTTGTTTTTCATTGCCCTCTCTTCTTCCAGGTCTTTATATAGTGCTGCAGCACCAACCAGTTTAGGGGATTTAAAATATATTTTTAGAAGTTACATATTTATTTTATAATAAAACATAGTAAAATAGTTGTAAATATATTATTATTATATACAAACGTAATAAAACATAATAATAATAGCGCTAAGGCTTTTATCGTATGTCAACTATCAATTTTTTATATTTCTGCTTTTTTATTAGATATCAGGGATAGCGCGAACGCAGTCCCCCACTACCAGAAATTATACGCCCGAGTTCCCCACGTTTGGGGGAATCGCAGGGGTCAGCCCAACCGAAGTGCAATGGAAAGGCCTCGCCCTGGGGGAGCTGCCTTCTTGATCACAGCTACCCCTGCGCCAGGTAAGTATGCTAAATCATTGGACAGAATTTGAAGACATTATAAACTACTCTCTAAATTCTATGGTGTCAAACTAGAAGTATTACTCTTAAATTATTTTAGTTTTATATTTTTATTTATTTTTATGTTTGCTTTTTTTAATCATCAATCTTAATGTTTTTGTTTGTAAGATGCACCATCGGAAAGATAGGTGATAATGTTACGAAAGTGAGTTAACCAAAAAACCTCTAACTGTACAGTAAGTATTCTACTCGTTTACTTTGTGTTGCAAAGGTTAAAGAGAGGCGGCACGTTGAATGTCAATATAATTTTAATATTTATAAGTTAACCTGTCCCAATCCTGACGCTTGTTTGACAATGTACGTCACACAGACACAGCGCAGCAGTCACACAAATTTATTTAGCAATTGGCAAGTGCCAAAGAACGTGAATTTTTAAAATTAATGTTAAAACCCATTTTCTAAAGAAAAAAATATAGAAAAGGAAGAAAGCCAAGAAAAGATAATGTGCATTTTCACCGCATGTATGCCCGGGATGTATGCATGTATATTTTTAGGATCCATTTTGCTAGATTAATGAAATCAAGGACTTGGTATAAGACTATTCTTAATTGCTATCCTGTATTCAGGATACGTTGTATGTGCGCTTGCACAGTTACCACGCTTGCATGCACAACCATGCACGCTATGCAGCCATGCTGCTGAGTCTGGGAGTCATAGCGCAGCGAAATTTTAAAAATCGCATTAACACTAACGGGTCATCTGTGTATCATTTCTATTCCGTTTGCAGAAGCACATTCAATTACTATTTCAGATAACATATAAACGCAACTGTTTACCACCAAATAAGATCAGTCAAAACTTTGTAATGAACTGAAGATTTATTGCTCTATAATCACCCGTAATCGAAGGAGGAATGTTTCGGAGTTTAACCTATTTTTAACTTGCGTGCCACTTGCGGTTGACCCAGTTGTTTATTGAGAAACTTAAAATGTAATTGTGTTGGCTGTAGCAAACGTTTTAGACTGACGACACTGGTGTCAAGGTGAGAAATGACCGGGGATAATAGTACACCTCTTTGTAATGTGTTTATTATTTATGTACACCAAAATATAAATGATGGTTTACTCGGGTGAAACACACTCAGCTTTGACTTCATGCTAGCCTCCCCTTAATTTGACATACTTTTGTTGGAAGCTGCCTTTCAAACCCCCATATTTTATACGCCTTGGTTCCAAATAAACCATTAGTAAATACACAGTTAATAAAACTTTTGTTAGTATTCATAGCAATTGCTTTATAAGTTATAATTAGTGTTATTATTATTTTCTTTTATTTTGTTAAAATATCTTTACTATTTTTTGTTTAATTATATAATAATATGTAAATTATGATATAAGATTATTTTCTTCTTATCATTAATATTTGTTTCGTATATTTGTTTACATAAGTATTATTGATATCATTTATTTTTATAATTAATATTTTTTGACAGCTGCCTTTATTGAAACATGTGATTCTTATACATATTACTGCCACCCAGTGGCCCAATTATACATATTACAGTATACTATTAAGGTGGATAACCAAGAAGATATTTAAAGAAAAGGAATCATGGGGGGAAGAAACAAAAATTAAATCATTAACAAATGCCAAATTCGCCATTTTTAAATAAATTAATGACCAGTAAGAGTGCAAGTCCGCTTGGTACTTGCACACTTTATAGTAATATTGGATTTCTTTCTTTTTCCATCACTTTTGCCCTGTAAAAGTGTTAAAGTTAAATCACGTTTTGAACCAAATAGAACTTACAGTGAAGACATATTTATTTTTAGGTTGGTCTTACTTTCTATCAATTTTCCAAAATCATCCCAAAATTGTACAATAACATGGCAATCTATAAAAAGATACCGTATTGATTCAGGGTCTTTCTTACAAAAAGTACATGGATTATTATCTCTGATATTCATTTTTAATTTTAACAATAGAGTATTTGTAACAATGGTACAATGATTAATTCTGTACTGAAACCACTTCAACTTAGTATCAGTCGTGAACTTAAAATTAAAAAAACATACACTTTTCCCAATCATTATCTTGGATAGTAAATTCCGTTTACCACTTGCTTATTTTACCTTTCCCTTTTAGTTTCGTTACAAATGTATTATAGAATATTTTACAACCTTTGCTTTGTTTGAACAATATCTCGACATTACTTGGGCGAAAGGGGGTTTTCACCTTGTAAGTATTACATTGATCAAGTTCAAAATTAACTTGAATTGATCGTAGAATGCCATTATACTCCAAGAAATTGGTTTTTACCACATGTAGATCACTAAATTCTTTCATAGACATGAATGATCCATCTTTCTTCTCAATAAATCATTGACGAAGAATACACCCCTTTTCCTCCAATGAGCATAATTAACCGATTTACCATCAATTTTAATTTTATCATTCCACCAAAGATACTGTCTAGCAATCCGATTGAAATCAATGTTACTATTATTAACAGTGTTTAGAAATAGCGCCCAAGAAAATAAAGTGTCATACCAAAATGTATTACGCACTGTGTCGTTCATTTTGTTAAATCGGAAGATTCCAAAACTATAGATGTCATTACTTACTAAATTTGTACAAGACGAAACAATTTAACCCATTTTGCTCACCACCTATAACCCTTCGAATCCAGTTTACCTTCGATGCATTAATATGCATTTCTACATTTGGCATTTTAACACCACCGTTCTCATAATTTTGTGAAAATTGATCTCTTTTTACTTTGTCAGGTTTTCCCTTCCATATAAATTTAAAAATCTCATTTAAATTCTTAATAAAATATGGATTTGGTAACATTTGAGCCATATAACTTAGTTTAGGCAATACTAATGATTTCACTACAACCACTCTACCCAAGACAGTCAAATTTCTTTAACTCCAGATTGACATAAGCTTCTTCATCAAAACACAAGATTTTTCATAATTTCATTCACCATTTTCACCATTTGTACTGAAAGCAATTTCTAAAAAGTCAAAACTACCATCAAAATACCATTTTATTTTCAGGTTTTTACAAATTGTAGTATTTCTGTTTCTGTTGGTCCCAATCCACACAGCTACTGTTTTATCTATATTAACTTTGATCCAGATAACTCATAAAATAGTTGTAGCGTTTTAAAAACATGTTCTAATGACTTTCTGAACCATCAAGAATAAGAGTGGTGTCATCTGCATATTGAGTAATCTTGAAATTAATATTATTTATGGTTATCCCCGCAATATTATCATTCTCTCGAATCATAAAGGCTAATATTTCAAACGCACAAAACAAATATGTATGGTGCTATTAAAGGGTCACCTTGTCAGCAACTACGCTGAATTTGTAAACTTTTAGAAATATGCCCATTTACAATTACAGATGAAGTAGCATGAATTTACCCATGTGAAAAGGATGGATGTCATGTGTTCACCCCTTATTTCCTTAGCAACCAGGCTAAAAGTGGTGAACTTTTTCGGAATGCCCGAGAATTGTTTTTGCCTGGGAATTGTGTACAAAGTTTCAAACCATTTACATATATCATTACCGAAATTGAAAGCTCTCAAAGTCTTCAAAATAAAATCATGTCTATCAACATTAACATCACCGGGATATTATTAACCTCTGTATAGGTTAATAAATAATAAATTAGACGAATGCTTTCGCCAATAAACCTACTTGGTACAAATCCAGTCTGATCTTCAGAGATCAATTCAGGAAGTACTGATTTGACACGGTTAGCAATACAGGCCGACGCCAATTTTTTATAACTAACATTTAGAAGCGAAGTCGGTCTCCAATTTTGCAAAAATTGCCTTGGTTTCTCTCCTTTAGGAAGAAGAGTGATTTGACCAAGTTTTTGGACTTGTGTTAAAGATCCATTCCTAAAACCTTCATTCAAAGAATGATTTAAAATATTGGGCTATCTTGGAAAAAAGTTATATTTGCAAATAAACACCAGCTTTATATTCATCTTACAGTTTTGAGAATAGTTGTATTGAACTTCTTGACTCAGAAAACACTCATTTTGACGCCAAAATCATCTTCTTACGTTATATAGTAAGAAATATAGAGTTTTTTAGATGAGATGTCGGCCATTTTGGGAAAATAGCCGTGTATATAAATTACCATCACTCAGACAATTCTGCCAATCGTATATTGAACCTCTTGACCCAGACAACATACATTTCGATACTAAGTCGCTGTATAGCAGCGCTACTACGTTTAAAATGGCGGCCATTTTGGAAAATGTTGGTTTATGTAAATTGCCATTACTTACTTTTTTGTCATCACGTATTTTCATGAACTGCACATCCAAAGATCAAAGATTATTGATTGCAAATGTTATTATTCGGGCCCTGGTTGGTAGAAATCTAAGGCCCCTTTCACCTGATGCTGCAGCACTACTCTGCTTTCGTTCTTGGAACGCCATCCACTGACCTCTACACATGGATAGCGGGCTGCCGCAAAGTTGAAAACAATGCATACACCTGCTGGTGCACATACTCCACACAGATGTTCTATTGTTACATAAAATCCCTTTAACTTATGACAAGGTGTATGCATTGTTTCCCGCCATATTGCTAAGGCAAAAAGCAACTTCCTGTTGTTCCACTCGGCGACTCAGACCCGCTATCCATGCTAAAATGTTTTAATAATTTTAATATTTAGCATAATCATCACAAATATTCTGGAACAGAAAAGCAAGGTGTTCACATCCCTGACAGAATTTATAGTGTATCTAGCATGTTTTGCGATACAATTCAAAAGTATTCAGACCGGTGTTATAAACGGGTGCAGGACTATATTCCGAAGGGTTTTTGATCCGAAAGGTTTTTGGTCCGAAGGAGCATTTGATCGAAGTAAGATGATCCGAAGGGTTTTGGTTCTCCGAAGGTTCGTTTCTCCGAAGGGCAATTTGTCCGAAGGGGCATTTTGTCCGAAGGGGCATTGATCCGAAAATAAGTAATGTGTCTTTTCTCCGAAAGATTTTTACTCCGAAGGGGCGTTTGTCCGAAAACGCATTTTAAAGGGGTTTTTGTTCCGAAGGAGTTATGTTCCGAAGAATTTTTAATCCGAAGGGTCGTTTGTCCGAAAAAGAAATGAAGATTATTGTTCCGAAGGGTCGTTTGTCCGAATTTTCGGACTAACGCCCCTTCGGATCAATTTCCCTCATTCTAATTTCGGACTAACGACCCTTAGGATAAAAAACCTTTCGGAATAACTAGAGACTATATTATGAGATGAGAGTATTGAAAACCCTATATCAAAAGAACTAATGAAATACATGAAATACCATGGATCCATTCGACATCGCGATGAAGGGACTATGAAAAATCGTTTCAGGATAAATAAAACCACTAAAAACGATAATAGAGAGATGCTTAAAAAAATGGTTAAACACATTAATTTGGTCGCTATACGTTTTACTCTAATTATACAACCCACAATTATGGTCTTTGCAACATACAAAAGATCACCTAGTTAATTATGTGGTTGTCGTTAAAATGATCCCTTGGACCATTAAAAAGATATCGAATGCGACAGATCTCACATCGACGGGACATACAACCAGACTATTTTCTGTAAAATGGACTTATACTTGCATACTGTCTTAGGTGTAGAAAACCCTTCAAATTCTCATAAAAGCTGTTTGCATTTGCATCTAACAATTAATAGCCATTAGCAAAGCGAAAAAAACAATTAGACCAATAATTCTAAATTACGAAAGTAACAAAATCATTACCACATGTAGTGAAAAAGTTTGTTTTAACTAGTTTAAAAAAATAAAAAAACAAAGCAGAACTTGAGAAAAAGAGAGAAAACTCCATGGTTGTTCCTTGCATGTTTTATATGAATATTTTGCATGAAAACAAGAATTTTTTTGATAAAGGGCTTGAAGCATGTATTTTCCAGGGAGAGAGGGAGGGAGAGGGAAGGAGAGGGGGAGGGGAAGGGACAGGAGAGGAGAGGAGAAGAAAACAAAGCTAATAAGACAAACAAACGAGCTCTGAAAAAACAATAGGACAATAATTCTAATACGAAAGTAAGAAAATATTACCATTGTATTGAAAGTTTTTATAAGTAGTTCTGTAACCTGACATTTATGTCCTGACTGCCGAAAAACAACAGACTTGATAAAAAAAGAGCGAACCCAGGGTTTTCCTTGCCTCTAAAATCTTTCTGCCTCCCTCATAAAGTATTCTAAATCTAAATTTAAGTTGGTTGTCGTTGCTGTTGGGCCGTAAACACGCTCTTGCAGGCCCCCTCATGGAGCATTACAAACAGAGTGTTTTCTGATCAAAAAATTGTCATACTTTCATACTGCGCATGGGGTATAAAAAATTTTTAATAAAATGTTAATTTGCACTGGCTACCCATTAATGACCGAGTGAAGTCACTTTTAACGCCGTGTGATCTTTATGAAAATGTCCCTCGACAAACAACCTTTGTATGATGTATGTATGTATAACCTCCATTTATGCAATTCGACTTCTAACAATTTAATAGACTTTCAAAAGTGTAAAAGCACGCTTCAGTAAAGCGGAAAATGAGAAGGAAAATTATATGTATTTTTACTTCAGAGATAATTTGTTACTAATTGTTTACGCTCTGAAAATAGCAAATCGCACAAATAACCTAATAATGTTAAGTTTGAACACTGAACTTGTCTTCTTATGTGTTTTGCCTTAAAGATGGCTATCATTTTGGAAAATGGCATCATATGCAAATTGCCACCACCTTTTTAAGATCGTATCATTGTTTCATGATTCCACATACCTTCCGGTTTTTAGTTTTGATAAACTCAGTTACCCTTTTCCTTAAACGGTTGGTGCTGCAAGCACTATAAGAAATCGATGTTGTAAGGGAACCATTGTAAAGAGGAGAATATAAAAAAAACTTTCTAAGATGCATCCAATGGAAGGATTTTAGACATCAGGAATGTATATCAAAGCAAACTAAACAGTCATAAGTTTCATTTTATATTAACCCAGTAAGTAGATAATAATTGCATGAGGCGTAAATCCGGGGAGGGGGATATACCCCCAATATTTTGATGAGGGGGGGGGGGGGGTGGTCAATACGACCACCACCCCTTGTTTGATGCCCATTTATGTGTTTTTGACGCAAAATAACCTCATATTTTAAAATAGTTTAAAAAGGTAAATTTCCGCGCGTTTAGCGCGCAGTCTTTTTTACTATTACAATTATATTTAATGATTTTAGCTTTTAATGGCAATTTTTTTAGCGCGCATCGCGCGCACGCGCTAGACATGGATCTTTTCATCCAAATCCCATCCCCAAATGTCAAAAGAATTTACGCCACGAATAATGATCACACCCAGGGCAAATACTAAGGTTTCCTGTTTATAAAGGGTGGTTGTTACGATTTATGTGTATTGTGTTCTCTACTGATATTGAGAGCCTGGCACTTCACATACACTCCATCAAGTACCGGGGGAAATAACCTTGCGGTTTTGATGTAGACGCAATAATGCATGTTGCAAAGCCCTATGCACTTACTGTGCTAATAAAAGTGGGTTAAACACTTAAAACGGCGGTTTTTGTTCATATATTGGGACAATGAAATGGATTCGAGGGCTCCCCAAATTTCAGGACGACAATGAGAAAAATCCGGCATTTCATCGATATCAAATTGCGATTCCTACTTCCGGGTAAATCAGGCGGGGGGGGGCCCAAAGACGATCGGAACACGCCCATGTAATATTAATCTAATAATTAACCAGTTCTATATAGCGCTCAATCTCCGTAAACGGCTCAACGCGCAGTTGACCAGTGGGTAGCCGGTGGAGGCAATATTAAGGGGACAGGGAGTGCCCAATTGAAAAAAATCTTGAGGGCCAATCGGGAAATAAAACACAGAGATTCTGTTAAGGTGAAACGCAGAGATTTAACCTAAACAGTTTGTCATACAAAATGTGAAAAATTCATAATTTTTGAACTAATGGAAAGGCTTCTATCAGAACTATCCCCGTGTATGTGAAAGGATTAAGCTGAAAAATTTTTTTGGTACAAAAATGTGACAATTTCTAATTCGTGAGGAGCAAATACAAAAGTCAGCTATGTTTATATTGAAATTAAGGAACTAAAAATCGCATTTTGTTTTCATTTCAAGGCATTTCCGACCAAACACAAGGTAAGAATCTATTGGGGGTCTTATCTATATGAAATCTCTACATATGGCCATATATTATGGGTGGCCCCAAAACTCCGTTGCACCTTTTAATCAACACCCTTTCGGATTCGTTTCCACGCAACCAGGCAAATCTTTGCTTGTGAAGCGGGACATTTGTTGCACCCTACCGGAAATTGCCCCCCTCTCGGAACGACGGCTGGCTCCGACGCATGCCAATTGACATATTATTATGCCGCATTCAGAAATCGTCACAAACATTTAGCTTCATTTAGGCGGCTGCTCAAAGACATGCCTGACAAGCGAAACACCAGCTTATCAGCATTAGATTTTATTATTCCCCATAGCAGCTCGCAATTTCGCGTGGGGTAGCGATGGAATTGAGAATTAAGTTATCTTGCCCATTACACAAACACTTTGAACTACGGTGGGGCTCACTTTTTTTAACGTCTAAATATCACGGGTCCGGCGCTTTTCCACTAGACCACATCGTGCCTCTCTCTATAATTTATTGGTCGAAGGCTGCTTTGAATCGGAGAAATTTATGTCAAAGCTTCATGAGTTTCTTTTCAGTCTATTTATCGTGTTTATGTCTAGAATTTCATGTCATGTTGGCTGTTTCACACAAGCTCATGATGAGATGTTTGGGTGTTACGTTCCTGCGTCGGTTTCTAGTGTTCAAATTCTAGTGTCATCGGTTATGGTTCCCAATTCTGGATATATTTTTGATTTAACACTTAGTGACCAGGGGTTGCTGGGCCCAAGGAAGGGGTCCATGGTACCCCTTTTTGTACAAAATTATACCACATGGTAAAGTTCATAAACAACACCAAATAAGCATAAAAAAGAAATTTATTAGTTGGGTGGGAATTAGGGTCAGTATATGTTTTTAAAACACGCTAAAATTGGGCCAAAAAGGACGAAAAACTCCAACAGCCTTGTGCTAACATCAAACTTTTTGACTTATGGATATCTACTCTAGAAGAACCAAATTACATATATTTAACACAAACTGCAGTTTTAGACAATCCTGTAAGTTTTTACGGATTTGCAAACTACACGTCATTTCCATAAGTTTGCACAGTAACCGGTTTTAGTACGTCCCACGATGAATTTTTTGTTTCCTGCACATAAAGGCTAATTATTGTTTTTATTGTACTAACTAATTTTTCATACATTTGTGTCACACATATCAGCAAAATTGCTATGGTCTTTTTATTTTTAGACCCTTTCGCCCCCGATTTAATGGTACAGAGTTTCATTTTTTTGGGCACCGTAACTAACTCATATCTCGATCTCTCAACTTGTAATTGCAATTCGTCGTATATGTGAAAATTCCTTGTTCTGAAGACGAATACCGTATCCCAGGAGCGTAACAAGACCTGAGCCTCCTGGGGTCAAGTCTCAAGAAGTTTTCCCGATTTTTACTGCGCCAATTTTTCTGGCTCGCTGCGCTCGCCGGGTAGACCCTTATTTTTCCCCAGTCGGTTAGAAATTCTGATGGGGGTGGGAGGGGGTTGAAAACTCATTATTTCCTTCTCATTCACTTTTCCACTTTCCCCTTCTCTTTCTCTCCCTCCTCCCCCTTCTCCCTCCTTTCATCTTTCTCCTTTCCATTTTCCGGTAGGTCGAGCTGCTTTTCCCGGTAAGAGTGCTGGGGGGGGGGGGGGCAATGTGCCCCTGCCCCCCCCCCGCCTGTTACGCGGCCGTAACTGTTATGATGAACGCTATCATAATTATTATAGTGATGCTATAATAATACATTGGTTTTTCGTGTGGCTAATATTGAAAGTAAAATGTTGCTAAAATGTCAAGTATGCCCAGTGTTGTATACCTCTAATTATTTTTATAATAAAACTTATAATGTATTTTGCGTTTCTTCGTCGGGATTTTAACGTAACTTGTTGTCAATCTTTGCAAAATGCAAATTTTAGATTCAAAATTAAGGCTGTTCGAACGGAACCTTGGACCAACAGATATCATTCGCGCAGGTAATTTAAAGAAAAAATATTATTCAATAATACTTCTGAATGCAAATCAATGAACAAGAGTTTACATAATACTTTGAGGGCCCCGACCTCGAAAATCTTCAAGAATTTTCAAAATTTTAAGAACTACGTGTTAGAGATGTTGCTCTCTCTCTCTTCATTCAATCTCTTAGGGCCGCTTAATCTTCGGGGCCCAATTCCCCATTTCTGCACAAACTAGTTAATACCTTAATGAATAGCAATCAGGGCTAAATGTGCCACTGTATCAATTACGGCAAGAAGTGGGTCCAAAATTTAAGAGAAAACACAAAAAGTCATCCTGGGGCTCATAACATGGGTCACTGAATCCACGCTAATCGAAAGTATGCTTCAGTCATCAAGGGCCCCTCCATGGCCTTTCTTTTTCTCCAAACTCTCTCGTTTTTCTCTAGAACTTTCGGGGACCCAATTTCTCATTATTCTAGATAAACTAGTGCTAGATATTAATGAGTAGCATGCAGGTCTGAATTTGCCATGGGTCAAACAGGCCCAGAAGGGATTCACAATTTAAGTACAGAATACAAAAACCACCACCGTGGGGCCCATAACGAGGTCGCTGAATCCCAGACATTTGGTGCAACGTTTGGTATCTATGGGCCCTAGTAACAATGCCCCATAATAATTTTTATGCGACTTGCCTACATTGACAATAAGATAGGGCCTCTCGGCGTATCGTATCAATGCAGACTTTGATTGACATTAAATAGGGCTCTCGCTTATCGGTATCAGCTTCTAAAAGGCCCTGAATTCATAATACAGCTGTGGATAGTATTAGGTTCCTGTTTGATTGGCTAATCCTTCATGTTTTTTTTTGTTCTCCCTACTCTTTTCCTATTTTCTCTCTTTCTCTTTCTCACCTACCTCTCCTCCACCTCGCGGGGCCCGTGGACTTTTTCCACTCTGTCCCTATGATGCTACACGCTGTCGTCAATGAATATTATAATAAGAAGAGGGCCGAGGATTGAGCCTTGTGGTACACCTACATTGGTCGACCTCTTGCGGCTACCTCCTTAGGATGACTCGAGGGAGTGGTCATCGTTAGTCCTTCATCCACTTCAGTAACTTATCGAGAATCCTAAGGCATGAAAGCTTTGGCCGTGACTGTCATGATGCCGCAACTCTGTCAAATGCTTTGTCTTATATCAAGACAGACAACGTCTAGCTTGCCCTTTCTGTCATTGATGGAATTGGTGATGCATTTGGAAACAGGTCAGGGCATCAGATGTAGAATGGGCGACCTAAAGCCATACTGACTGTTTGATATCAATGAATGCGCATCTTCTAGGGCTCAGCTCAAAATAGTTTCACTGTACTTTAATAATGAGTCCAAAATAATCAAGGGGCACGTTTTTTTTGAATACTCTCAAGCTGCTTGCTTTGGTTAAAATGTAATTGCCATGCCACACTGGTGCAGTATATTCAGATTTGGCGAACATAACCAACATACACTTGGATAAGATCTGAAATGGGCAGCCCAAAGCGTTGCAGCCTGCTAAGCATGTAGTCTACTACTTGCTCTCTGATAGTGTTAGCTTGGATTGCCATTCAATATCAGATTGAACTCGCAAGCCCAGAAGCTTGGACACAGTAACCACCTCCAAAATTGTGATCCGTTAAAGGTTAGGGGGCGGTTGCTCTTTTAAACAAAATTGACATAAACCTTGCACTTACAGGGATAAGTTTGAGGTGTTTACTTTCAAACCCTTCCTCTAGGTCCTGGACATCTTTTGAATGGAATTCTGTTCATTGACATGACGTATCTCTCCAATGCTAAGATCAGCAACATACTTGAATCTGTCTGGTGCTAGCACTGTCAGAGGCAGTGATGGGAGGCCAAACTTGGTACCTTGAGGACCGCTACAAGACAGAGTAATCCACTTGATATGGCATATTTGTACTTGAAACCTAGTGACACGTGATGTAAGGAAGTCGGTAATCCACGGGACAATTTCATTAACGCGCACTCCTAGCCAAATGATATCCAAAGTATGATCAATGCCGCGAAAGCCTTGGTGAAATTCCGTCACACGAGGATATTAAACTTCTTGAGGTTTATCTTTGGCATCTGTAGAAGATATCAAGAAGTTCAATAAGGCAATGAGTTGATAACAGCCTTTAGTACTACCAGCTGATTTTGGTCCAATGTAAGAGCAGATATCATCTGATAACCCGAACCTGAAACAAAATCTTCACAACCTGGCAGGTGGGATGTCAATGATCTTGGTCCTAACTGGGAACAATTGCCGTTTCTCTTTAGGATGGGGCAATGTTGCAACCTTTCTCCAAACTGCTAGGAACCTTTCCCTGCTTAAAGATGCTTTAAAATGTCAGTGACAGGCATACTAATCCACAGCACATTCTTTGATAAGTTCACTAAATAGCCTATCAGGCGGCCTGTATTTTCTTGGGATTTGATTTTTTACATGTCCCACACATGGATTTTGAGGGGCTCTTTGAATGGTAAAAAAGAGGTAGCTGGTGAATGATCCAAGGGTGGCATGCTTGCGACACTTTTTCAAATGTTGGTGGTTTAATGGCTTCAGTCCACAGCCCCATTGGTGTATCCAATTGAAACTACCAGTACTGAAATTTTGAATCACACACGGATAGTTGATGTTGTTACCAATCGATTGGATACCCCGATGCCACCATCTGGTCAGAGGATTTGATGTCTTGACTGCATTTTCATAAATATTCTTGGTGGGATGTTCACAACTATCCAAGACTGCTTTTTCTCGGTAAGACGAATGTGATAGAAAGTCGAAACTTATAAAGAAAATAATTTCAAAACTGATTACAATGTTAATCTGTGTATGTATCTACAACGATATATAAGTACTTATGTGCCTTTTTAGTGTAAAAGTTCTCTTTGTCTTTTTCTGTAATCTGTGTGTTTAGGTTAAAGCGATAGGAGGGCTCTCTAAAAATGAGCGGATTTTTGAAATTACCTAGTACGTTTTGCAGCGGGGTGAATCCACTAACCCCGACCGATTATGAAATCAATAGATATTTCCAAAATTATCATGATATTACTACGACTTCTTGAACGAAGGTTAGAGGTGATTAGTATGTCACTGAACCGAGGCTGCCATAGAAAATGCACCTACGAGTTCCCTAATTATTCCGTTTGGAAATCCCCAATGCCCAATCGAGCAGAATCGTTTCGGCTCTTTTAAATGGTTGTTGAGCATTGCCTTTACCACCACCAAAAAAACACCCACTATTTTGGTTCAAAATGGTCAAATCAGTATTGGAAACAAAAATAGATACTTAATGGTACCAGAATGTTTCTTCTTGGTGGGTTCTGATGTTGTCGGCTCCTTTGTGTTTCATAGGTTATTAATATGCCTAGACCCCAAATCGGCTATTTTGGTTCAAAATGGTCAAAGTTATTATGTTTAAACAAAAGAAGATAATTTGGATTGTTCCCAGGCGGTTTCTAGATGGTTTCCGTTTGTTTTTTTGGCTCCTTAGTGTTTCAATGCTTTTTGACAAAAGTGGTTTCTTCTTGGTTAAAATGGGCTCAAAATAAGATTTAAACAAAAAATTAACATTTCGCGGATGGTTTCCAGATGGTTTCTTGATAATTCCCGGTGTTTTCTACATTTTTTTGTTTCCAATGTTTTTTTGGGCTTCTTGCCTGGACCCCTAATTTTGGTTCAAAATGATCACAATAAGATTTTAAAAAGTGTACAATTTGGTGTTTCCCAGTTTGGTTTTTGGTGGGTTCTTTTTTCGACTCCTTTTGTGTTTCAATGTTATATGAGCATTGCCTTGACCCAAAACGGGTATTTGGGTTCAAAACAGTCAAAACATCAATGATTGCTAAACAAAGGCTGATAATTTGGAGGTACCCAGATTGTTTCTTGGTGGGTCCTGGTGTTGTCGGCTCCTTGTGTTCCCAATGGTTTATTGATCATTGCATGGACCCCAAATCGACTATTTTTGTTAAAACTTGGCAAATTCAGATACTTTCGACGGTTCCAAGATTGTGTTGAGAGGAGGTTACCAGTGTCTTCGCC
Source organism: Ophioderma brevispina (assembly GCA_023653785.1). Classification (NCBI taxonomy): domain Eukaryota; kingdom Metazoa; phylum Echinodermata; class Ophiuroidea; order Amphilepidida; family Ophiodermatidae; genus Ophioderma; species Ophioderma brevispina. Next base: position 32,513 of record JAMKCH010085268.1, read on the forward strand.
CCCTATGGTTTCATGATTTTGTTTCAAAATAATATTTTGACCAACTTCACGCAAAATACGCGGAGTTGGGGTCCAGGTCAAGTCTCAACAACACAATGAACCGAAAACACAGGGAACCACCTAAAAACTCCAGGAAACCATCCAAATTGTTCAATTCTATTTAACACTACATTTGCTAGGTTTTTCAAACCATATTGACAAGATCATGAAGAACTTAGTAACAATAGTGGTGTCGATATTGATGCCTTTGTTAGCGACGATAGACGATGCAGTGTTAAATTGTTTCTCTCCTCGTCCATTACAGTTGAGGAGGTTGAACAGGTCATGGCGTAAACTTTTCCAACAAGACATGCCTGTTTGATCCCCTCCCCCCCAATGGATCCTGAAGCAAAACAGATCCACCGTTTCACCTCTTGTTACCAAAATTGTTAATATTTTTTACAGTAAGGGCATATTTCCCTGATGGCTTTTAAAAATGGCAATTACACGACGTGTTGAAACAACCTACCCTGGATGTCAATATTTTGAAACATAGACCAAGTTCAAACATACAGTTTTACTTGCCAAGGTTTATTGCATCCATCGTCTCTTCTCTAAAATTTAGATTATTACTTAATCATATTTATCTAATTTTCAAAGTGCCTATCGAAAAGGTCATAGCACACCGAAACAGCATTGCTAAAAAGTCAAGGTGATCTTTGAGGGAACTTGATCAAAACAGAGTTGTTTTAATGGCTATGCTTGATTTAACACTGCCTTTGATACTATTGACCATGCAACTCCTCTTCCACCGTCTCAGTAAAACCTTTGGTGGTCTTGTCCCCACTTGCTTGGTTCCTATCCTACATGCACATCGTAGCAGTCAAGAGTCAGCATACGATGAATTTTATCGGTGAATTGAACTTGATTGTGGGACAGCACCCAAGGCTCCATCCTGGGACCGACTCCAGTTTACCACTTATTTACCCAATTGGTGGAAAATTATCGCAAGCTAAACAATTTACTATTTTTCATTTTATTCCGATGATACCCAAATATAACTGTGCCTATGACCCTAAAAAAAACCGTGGTGAAAACACTCTTGCTATTCAACGTCTTCAATACTTTGTATTCTGCAATAAGCAACTGGCTTAAATTAAACAAGCCTTAATATTAAACTCAAATGAAAAAACTGAATTATTTTGTTTGGTTCTGCACCTAATATCAATTACACTCATCTGATTACTTAATGTGGACAATCCTCGTTTTCATTCCTCATTTTCCGTTCGTAATCTCGGCGTTCACATGGATTCAACCTTTTGTCAATGATACCATGTATCTCTTCTGTGTAAACAACTGATCTTTTCAACTCAGAAAACATTGCTCGTATAAACATACCTGGTCAACGACACATGCAACATATTATCGTGCTCCTGTAATCTCCGTCGGACTATGGAAACTCTTCTCACAGGTACTACAGAAACAAATATTACCAAACTTCAACGCATACAAACCAGGGACGTCCGTCTTATCTGTGGCTTAAATCGTCGCGATCATGTTTCTCCCTATCTTCCTCCCTACCGTGCTGAGTTACGCTGGCTTCCTGTTAAGAACGCATAATTTTCAAACACTTACCATCAACATCTATCATGTGTCCATGGAATTCGCTCCAACCTATTTAAGGATGATATTCAATGTAATCATCTTTAATACCAGTCACGTTTACTTCGATCCTCTCTTGATTTACTAGACTCCACATTCCATACAAAACGCTGCCTCGGAGATCAGTCTTTTCATGTTGATGGCACCCCCCACCGTATGTGGAATATGCTCCCACGGCATATTCGTGAGGCGTCTCCTCTCACCAGTTTCAAAAACCTCTCAAAACCCATTTCTCCTTTGAATGACATGTTTGCCATATATGCCAGTTATTGCTGATTTTGTGTGTTCGTAAGTTGTAGTGTAAGGCCATTTGTAATGCGCTTTGAAATGCCATGATAAGGCGCAATATAAATATTGTATGTATGTATGTAGTATGTATGTATGTATGTATGTATGTATGTATGTATGTATGTATTATGTATGTATGTATGTTGTATGTATGTATGGACAAGGTCTTCCTCCTGGCGTTGGTGGACAAGGGATAATGGACCCCCCCATGGAAACCACTTTTCCAAAGGAATTTTAGCACGAAATTTATACCACATATGCAGGGTCATAAAACAATAACGATTAATTAATACAATTAGAAAATGTATATGTAAGCTGTTAATATGTGTTCTAAAAGTCCAATTTACCTATACTGAACACAGTTTTTGGCGTCCGGGCAATGCTCAACAACCATTGCAATACAAAGGAGCCGAAAACACAGAAAACCGCCAACACAAAGGAGCCGAAAACACCGGGAACCGCCCAAGAACCACCTAGAAATCGCCCAAATTTTCAACATATGTTTATATCATTATTTTGACCATTTTGAACCCAAAGAGCCTATTCGGGATCCATGCAATACTCAACAAACGTTGAATGTCAAAGGAGCCGAAAACACCGAAAACCACCCAATCCAACTGGGAACCATAATTTTGTTTAAAATGGTCAAAATAAACATCATTTTGACCATTTTGAACCAAAATAACCGATTTGATTAAATTTACGTCATGAGCCGAAAATACCGTGAACCACACAAAATACGTTTGGTAACCATCCAGGAACCGTCCAAATTGTCCATTTTGCTTAAATTCATTCTTTGGACAATTTTAAACCAAAGTAATCGAGTTGGGGTCCAATGAATTCTCAGCAACCATATTAAGTAGATCATCTGAGGAGTACATAGCGTGCACATGCAAACCCTTAACGAGAGCCGAGACCTTTACTTGTTTTTTTCAGGCCTTTGTGAAGTTTTTGATTTTATTGTGTTGTTGAGACATTTGTTCATTTTCCTGATCTTTTGATTGTTTTGAGACCAGTGTTTATATATTGAAACCTGTGTTTGGATGTTGAGACCTTTCTGTGTTTTTGGGACCTTTGCTTGTTTTGAAGATCTTTGTTTGATATTGAAACCTTTGTGTGTTTTGAGACCTTTCTGTGTTTTTGAGACCCGTTTGTTTTTGAAATCTTTGTTTGATGTTGAGACCGTTGTGTGTTTGAGACTTTTTTGTGGTTTTGAGACATTTACGACTTTTTGAGACCTTTAAGTGTTTTGAGACGGTTTGCGTTTTTGAGATCTTGTTTTTGAGACCTTTGTTTGATGTTGAGACCTTTGTGTGTTTGAGACCTTTGTGTGGTTTGAGACCGTTACCAGCTTTTGAGACCTTAGTATAGTTTTGAGACCTTTGAAAGTTTAGTGACCTTAGTTTTTTGAGACCTTTGTTTCTTTAGACCTTTGTTTTTTGAGACCTTGCTCAGTATTTGACATTTTGACAACGTTTGCGGCCCATATTCAGAAGCTGTACAATGTAGTGTAATTATTGTTGGTGTTTGAGTGTATTAGCAATCTAAAATAAAGGTGAGACATTTCTAATCAAAGAATAATTTATGATTACTTGTGCCCGAATACCTTTCCTATGGGAAAAAACATGTTTACGAAATAGAAAAAGAATCTCACGTAGAAAAAAAATCACGCTTTTGAAAGTATTTTCCCTACAATACACGTTAATGACATAGGGCCATGTGAGCGTCTAAAATTTATAGTGGGATAGTAGACCTACTTTACTCATTCTGCAATTTACCCCAAACTAACGGTGGGATTATAATACTCGAGAGTGTTTTGTCATTCATCATTTCAATCATTTCATAATTTAGTGGAAACATACATATTGAAACGTATATAAAACAGATAAAGCCAGACAGGAGAGCTGAACAGGCACAAGACCTAAATCAGTTATCAGCAAGCAGTCAGCTAAACATTTAAAATCTTATAGAAACATTCAAAATAGTGAAAAGAGAGCCAGCCCCTTAAAGAATTATTGCACAAGCCAGAAATTACCTTAAAAGAAATTTAAAAAGACAAGTCATGGTCATATTTCGAGTAAAATTGAGTAAGAACAAATAACTGCTCTTTTGCGGACAGATTTAATGTAATGCATATATTTTTTTTAAACTTTTTGATACCAAAGGAATGATAAAATTTAAAGGTCCCAGGAAATGAGATGATAAACCTAGTCCAAATCTTTACGGGGCATTCCATTCCAATAAACAGGGCCACAAAAAAGAAAACACTACCAGTGACATCATTAGTGAAACTATTGATTTTCAGTCAGTGACATGAATAGATTCACACCAGTCACCTGGAATTTTCGATTACTCTCTGAAAAATCAATAGTCACTAATGATGTTATCACAGGGCCGTAGCCAGGGGGGGGGGGTGCGGGGGTGCGACGCACCCCCCAAAAAATTACAAAGGTCCGCTTTTGATGTTGAAAGTCCGCTTTGTCATTTTGAAGGTCCGCTTTTTGATGACAAAGTTTGTTGATCGCCTAAATAAATAAGTTTTTGTAAGGGTTGTGCTGCATGTTATTGATGCATAAGTAGCAAGCACGGTTAATACTAGTGTATTACGCCTTGCTGGTGTTATTAAACTCTTTTGACGCTGCTATGATATGATGCATTTTAACCCCCCTCCAACACCCCTCCCCCCCCCCCTCCCACCCCCCTTCAAATTGTGTACGACGGGTGACAATTTGGGCAATCGGCAGCTTAGCGAGCCGAAAATTGTTGGTGGTGCGCAAAAGGTCCGCTTCTGGCAAATCCCCCCCCCCCGCACCCTCGCCACATAAATTCCTGGCTTCGGGCCCGTGTCATACCAACCCAAATAATTGAAGCTTTCTCGCCCCACCTTGTAGACTTTACACAACCACATCAATTCTATTTTGGCATTTCCTGGACCTTTAAAGCTCGTCGGAGACTACTTCCGATTTCAACACAGAATACTGGGTGTCCATAACCCTGTTCCGGAATCGATGCGCAGACCAGCATATGTTGTTTCTTTCCGTGTGTGGGTTTTTTGAATGTTCCTTTCAAAAGATAATGAGCTATTATATGATGGATTTGGATCCATTCATTAACAAGAACAAGATCCGTTTCTGTTGTCGTCGAAAGATGTCAGGTGATTGTAGTTCCGCAACGTTTCTTGGCGTCCTTTTCATGTCCCGCAATAAAAGCCAGACTGATCAGTACATTTTTAAGAAGTTGTCCAAAGCTTTGCAGAACAGAATTATGATGCCATTCTTTCTTGGTTCAGCATAGTTTAATTCCTGAGGACATGTTGGAGAGTCTCTTTATTCCCACATAAGGCCAATATTTTGATTTTTTTACCCCAGCGCTATTTTTGGTGGGAAGTGTCTCAAGAAAGGCCGTTTAACCAGAATTTTCAACGTTGCCTTAGGCAAATCGACGGATTTCATCCAATAATTTCATTATGCCTTTATGCAAATCGACTGATTTCACAAGGTAGACCTCAGAACCGAGCCGGAATACAATGTACCAGTTTCAATCAAAATCCATACTTCTCTATCCAAAATAATAAAAAGGGCTAATTTATCGACTAAGAATTAAGTTTTCCGTTAAAACCTGCTTTTTTTGGGTACCTATAACCATGTTTTTTTCATTGAAAAACTTGCATTGTCGGTCGAAAAACGTCTCGCCGACGAGATTCTTCGATTTTTTTAATATAAAAAACTATTTTATCGGCTAGAATCCAAGTTTATCGACCGTTTTTTTTTTCTCGAAGAAAAACGAGCGTATCATTACGATTAATCTTTATTAAATTTGGATTCTCGATCAAAAACCTGCATGCCCTAAAAAATGTTTCCATCAGGAATCCGTTTAAACGACCTAATTGGGTTTTGTTTATTTTTTTTGTTTATTTTGATTTTGCACTGGATTCTCGGTAAAATGTCAAAGTTTCTAAACGAAAAGTTTTTTTCTTTTAAAATCATGTATTGAATCTATGAGCGCAGACCAACATTTGTTTATTCAAATTTTTAGCGCCACCGCTATGAATACATCCCTCAACAACCGGCCGCTATTGGAGTTTCTGTTTTACATAGGTTTCTTTTTCGGTGTTTTTTGGCGTAATTATTCTACTCTGGATCATGATACAGGTTAATGTAATTATGGCCTATTTGTTTCCATTTTGATATTTTGGTACGTCGCGAAGTGTGTTTTTCGAATCCTTTCAGTCCAAAAGGCTATTACTCCTATTGATTTTACTCCAGAGTTTAAGTCGAAGGGGCGTTGTCCGACTTTCTACACGACCCTTCGGCTAAACCCATCGGATTTAAAACCCTCATATCTTTTTCGGAACATTGCCCTTCGGCGCAAAAAATCCTTGAGTTTTTCGGAGAAACGCCCCTTTCGGATCTTTCGGAAAAATGGAACACTATTTTCGGACAACGACCCTTCGGAGTAAACTTTTCGACATATAAACTTCGGAAGAAACCTATCGGAAAGATGGATTCCATATCAGAGTGTGTTCGTACAAACGACCTTCTGGATAAACACCCTTCGGAAGAATAACCCTTCGGAATAGCAGTTGTCCCCTCATAAACTACAGTGCCCGTGTGACTGAGTGTCCCTACCACCCATCTGTCCTATTTGTGTTCTCCATTAAGTGTTGTATGCATCATTTGATTCAGCACTGTATCCCAATGGCCTCGTCTATCAGGTCACGGTTTATTCCTACCTGTTACTATAGACTAGGACACTTCTCTCATGGGGGACACTATTTGGCTTTTACCCCGATGGCATTGCACTTTGGCTGAGTGAGATTGATCTGCAAGTGAAGCTGGATTAGCTGGTGGTTGCCGATATTGTCCCCCGGGCTCACATCCGGAACATGGTGACATAGGTCATCGATTCAGTTGACGCTGCACGTAACATTAGTTCACGCTTATTCCGTTGTCGTCTAATTGAGCCAGACTATGATCCTGCCGGCCAATCTCATTCACACTGGATTAGCACATAACAACATCAATGGTCTTTCGCTGAGAAACTGCTTTTCAAGTGTGGTAAATGCCTGGCAGTAATGTCAGCTCCTTTTTCCAGAAATTACTACAAACTGGCACCTCCCCTTGGAACTCTCCTTTTTTACTGTTTTTAACAGTGTAAACATCCACATTGTTTTCAAACTCGTGGAAGTTGATTTCAGTAAGGGTCCTTTTCATTATGTCCATTTTTTTCAATGCCTGTATGTCCCTTTAAATAACAACAACGAACAAACACTGTGAATACGAGGAGCGGGTTGAACAAAAATGGGCGTGCTTCGATAGACAACGCTTTTTATTGGTCAATTTGGTTTTATAAATGATCTTGTTTCCAAGTCTATAATAGGGCATTATCCTTAGCGAAAGTCTCTTGGATTCACACCGGTAATAACATGAGAAACAGAGGCGAGTCCAGGCCCTCTGGCAAGGGGGAGGACGCATTTTATGCGGCCGGTTTCCTAAGGGTACCCTGAAACAAGAGACATGGTGAGATCTGGTTGAAAATCATGCTTTTCTCATCTTTAGAATAAACCAATGTAAACATTGATATTTTTATTTTGATCTCACATACCAATATAAAGGCCGACTCAGAGATTCCCTGGAAGGGCGCCCTCATTTCCACAAAAATCGTGTTTTTTGCATGTAACAAATTCTTTTTAAAAATCACTTAAGTGTTAAATCGAATTCCTTGTTAAATCGAATTCCTTCATATAAAAACACATAAAAATATTAAAAAAAAATCCGGATCCGATTTTTTTGTTATACACATTATCCTATTGGACGTAATACTAAACATAAAAATATAAAGAATTAAAAAAAAAAATCCGATTCAACTCAAATTCGTATTTGTGAATTTTAGGTTATTATCTTTAGTTCGAGTTCGATAGTTTCTTGAATAACCAAAAAATCAATTTCGAAATCTCTGAGGCCGACTTTAACCGTTTCTTACCGGGAACAACTGACTGAATAAAAATCATTAATTTATATCTACATTTATTTATTGGTCTTATTGAATTACATGCTGAAATTGGAGTTGTGATTTTGTGTAGTTGAATGAAATATTGATTGAGTTTTATACTTAATCATTGCTTTATACTTCAATGAAATGGTAGATTCATTCTGCTGGTCTGTTTGAAAATTTGGAAAGAATTGAGAGTGTGGCTTTTTAGTAAGAATGGTGATACAAAGACCCGCTAGAATATTTGCATAATGAGAGGCTAATTTGCATAAATTGACTGTATTTTGTATCATCGGTCAATACAACCTCAAAAGCTTTTGCATCCTTGTTTGACAATCTTTTAAAGTAAGGCATGTTATGTACTAATTTATAACTTCAGTCTGTTTCTAAGTAATAAAAATAAGCACACTTTGTAGCGTGCGTGACTACGGCGGTTGTTTTAAAATCAATCAGTCAGGATTTTAATTCTCAGATAAAACCCTGGTTAGTCATGTCCACGTCATTCTATAACATGGATAACTACCACCCAATTCATGACGATCAGTAGCGAGATATGAATGATCTTCAAGCAGAATGTTAGCTTTTAAGATCCTGAGATGATCCATGGCATTGAAGAGAAAATGCCATTTTCATCTCGACCATTTTGTACCATGAACGACTAGGACTTGTATTACCGGCGTGAACATCCCTGACGATATTTTCCAACATCAAGACGATACCTGAAAAATCCTATAACACGCAACTTGTTAATAAACCAGATTTCCACACAGGTTTTCACGCGTAATAATTTTAAACTAAATACAACATCGGGATATTATATTGACACGAGGTGATATGGACTGACGGAGGTAAGCACAGCGGTGATATAGTTTACATTTAGCACAGGAAAATATAATACCAAAATAATATTAGACAGAAGACATACGTCTATATACAAGTCAACTACCCACTCCCGGGACCCACTCCCGAGAAGTAAGCGCGTGGTCTTTTTATTGAACCCCACTCAATCACGAGGTAAGCCAATATGCGTTATCATTTTTATGCACATTTATGCAAATTAGTATCGCCATTACATTTTCGATATATCTCAGCCAATACTGTTGATAAATGAACAAATAAGGTGACTGGACCTATGTTTTGAGGGTCAAAGATCAAGATGGAAGCATTTTGAAAATTACCAGATGTCCACATGATGACATAATATGCAAATTAGGGTCGACATTAGCCAAAAATCCATATTTGGGCATATATCGTGGCCAATATTCCACATACCATAACATGACGAGACCTATGTTTTTAGGGTCAAGGATAATTTAAAAGGCACTCCAAAATTATGTTTATTTGTCATTAACATGTTCACCTGCAAATAATAAGACTATGCAAATTAGGGCCTTCAATTTTGATATTCTCGTTTTGTGGGTAATTATAAGAAACGTTGCTGGCCAAGTGAATTTAGACTTCTATACATAATACTTGTAACATTTCTCTTAAATTCAAGGTATGGAATGATACAACACTAATGCGAGACTAAGATACTGTGTTGTTATTATGCCGAAAAGCAAACATGAAGAACAGAACTCTACAGTCTCCAATGACTCTCTGCCAACATGCAAGTGTGATATCCATATTGTATCATGGTAGTTTTAAACCCTCAGTATATTTAAAGGAACTACAGGAGAAAAATTTACTTGGCCAAAGACGTTTCTAAAATCATCCCAAAACAAGATTATCAACATTTAGACTTACAAATCTGTACTCATTTAATACTTTTTAAAAGCATTAAGCATCGTAGTAGTTTTACACCCTCAGTAAATTTAAAGGAACTGCAGGATAAAGATTGGAGCAGCTTCATATGGAGTGACATCTCCGACAATCATATAAGTCCCCATATCGCATGCTATCAGTGATCAGCAAAAAATTCTGATCTTGAACGAGTTGGCTATCATCGTCTGCTGGGAGATGATACACAAACGGAAGTATCGACTTCACAGAGGCATCGCCTCCCTCGTAGATTGTCTTCCGGTGGACCATCTTCCCACCAGAATTTATTTTCCGTCACAAAGTAGAGATTAAAGGCGTTACCCACAAAGCACCCTCAAAGTCTACTCCTCTTGGAAGAGCAAAGGGAGCAAAGTGAATCAAGGGCCCAGAAAATGGGTCTGGTTCAACTTTATCGAGTGCCAAGATGTTGCTCTCCTTCGTAATATTTCCATGAGTCCATAGACCTTCCTTGGCCTCGAACACAGTCGATGACATGGAGCTGGCGTCTGAGAAATTCATACCCGCTGCCCATATCCGGTTCCTCTGCATGGCTATAGCTTGTACAGATGATTTAGAGATAAGCCCAAAGTTTAAACATCTATGGGCAAAACCTGTGTCGTGCAGTGCCAGAGGGACAATGGAAATCAGTCTCAGATATATATGTTCCAAAGCAAGCATCTCACCATGATTCTGCACCGGGTTGGCCACTCTGACAGTTTATGATTTTGTTTTGAGTTAAAAACAGCCCTGGTAAAGGCCCTGGTCAAAGAATCAACATAGGCCTCAACATAGACCTCAAATTATGGCAGAAGACAACATCATATTCCACTTGGAAAAGTGGAATGTCCATGGGAGCAACATTGCAAACAGTGCTGCAGGGATCACGATACAGGAAGTGCAAATGGAGTCGAAAGCCATAAGACAATAATTCTGCCGGGGGGTAGATAACATGCAGGGTCAGCTTAGCTTGAATATCAACACATCAGAAATCCCCCACCATTTCACTCCACGCGCATTGGCCCAAGGTTTGCTGATGGCTCATCATTCACACCATTTTTTGAAAATGGCACGATCTATATATACTACCATATGCAAGAATATTTTGTATGGCTTTTTATCAGGTTTATTGGCAGCAAGGCAAGATGCCGGTGCCTGGATTAGGAGGCTTCATCTCTGCAACTGGGACTCCCCACCAGAAAATCATAACTCGAGGGTCTATGGACTCATTGAAAGCCTGCAATATCGCGACGAAGGAGAGCAACACCTTGACACATGTCAATGTTTCATGGAGGGTAAGCTTGTGCAATAGCTTCAGAAACAGTTATTCCCAAAATGCAACTGCATACTTTTTGTGGTGATCTACCTTTGTAAAGGAGATATGGACTTTCATTGGGTCCTTCTGTAGGCATTTCAGCAGGTTCTCAGAGCGATAGTTTTCGTATTCATATCACACACACACACACCCACACCCCCCCCCACACACACACAAAAGCAAGGGTAACAAAGATAACAGCAAGATCTCACTCTGTTTGAAGATATGAGATCCAATGTCCTTTAAGACTGTAACAAATGCTTTCTGGTTGGCGGCTGGCATACGAACATAGTCGTTCTATTTGCCACCTTCTCTCTTAATTCCTTAGACTTCTTTTTAAGTCTAACGAGACTGGAATTAATGACAAAACCTTTTTTGGACTTAAAAAATTTAAATCCGTGAAAAGGCTTACTTAAAATAAGTCCTTTTGATTTGAAAATAAACTTTTAAATGAGTTAAAAACTGATTATAAAATCATTTAAAGATTTATATTTGAATCTAAAGGAATTGTTTTTAAATCCCAAAAGGTTTTGTCACTAATTACAGTCACCTTAGACTTAAAAATAAATCTAAGGAATTAAGAGAGTTGATTTTTATGCTACAATATGGATAGCACATGACGGATGCGTCCAAGACCGAAGAATCCTTTTCTTCACGTTTTCCGGAGGTTTTCTTTTAGGCTTGATTGCGACATGTCACTGTCTAAGTTTTACATTACATTATTGCACACATTGAATTACAGAGAAAACGCTTAATGCTTTTTAAAAGTATTTAATGAGTACAGATTTGTAAGTCTAAATGTTGATAATCTTGTTTTGGGATGATTTTAGAAACGTCTTTGGCCAAGTAATTTTTTCTCCTGCAGTTCCTTTAAATTTACTGAGGGGGTAAAACTACCATGGTACAATATGGATATCACACGTGCATGTTGACAGAGAGTAATTGGAGACTGTAGAGTTCTGTCCTTCACGGTTTCTTTTCGGCATGATAACAACATAGTATCCTAGTCTCGCATTAGTCTTGTATCATTGCATACCTTGAATTTAAAAGAAATGTTACAAGTATCATCTTGATCTGGATTGGTTTTAACTCAAGCAAAACGGGGTCCCATCACGCTAGAGTATTATGTATAGATGTGCAAGTCTAAATTTACTTGGCCAACAAAGTTTCTCACAATTAACCCCAAAACGAGACTATCGGCATTGAAGGCCCTAATTTGCATATTCTTAGTATTTGCAGGTGAAGATGTTAGTGACACATGAACATAAATTATGAGACCCTTTTAAATTATCCTCGACAATCAAAACATAGGTCTCGTCATCTTATGTGGGCAGGTATGTGGAAAATTGGCCAAGATATACCCAAATATGAATTTTAGCTAATGGTGACCCTAATTTGCATATTATGTCATCATGGAAAGATCTGGTAATTTTCAAAATGGTTCCATCTTGATCTTTGACCCTCAAAACATAGGTCCAGTCATCTTATTTGTTCATTTATCAACAGTATTGGTTGAGATATATCGAAAATTGTATTTTTAGCTAATGTCGACCCTAATTTGCATATTACGTCATCATGGGGACATCTGGTAATTTTTAAAATGGTTCCATCTTGATCTTTGACCCTCGAAACATAGGCCCAGTCACCTCATTTGTTCATTTATCAACAGTATTGGCTGAGATATATCGAAAATTGTATGTTTCTGTAATGGCGATTCTAATTTGCATAAATTTGCATAAAAATGATACGTGGGACACTTTTTGATTTTTTTAACATAGCTAATCGTTTTCTACGTATATTTTCTGATATAGTGACATTGATTAGAATTTCATTTCAGGGTGTAGCACGAATACCCCTTCTACCCACTAGACTAAAAGACTAGCGTCGTCCGACGTATACACTGTTAACAAGAATAGTCTTTTAAAAAGACAACCATCGCTTAGTGAGGATGTTAGTTCTTAATATGTTAGTGTAAATACTTGAGATCATAGGAAACCCTCTCGTATATTAGAGAGATGATATAACCACAGTATGTATTTCAGGCATCAAATAGGCCTACCACTGGTTTGGAAATACCAGCCTTTATACAGCCATATCCATTTCATAGGTGAGTGATTGTGGGTAGTTTATCAATCAAATAGATTCTAAATATTTTAACCACAGTCCATTGCACCGAGATTACAAAATTCAAATTTACAGGAAACAGGTTTTAAAACAATACTTGTCACTATGAGGCAATGAAGTATCAACTCCTATGGCACAGTTCAATAGCTTTCATTCACAAGTGTATTTAGAAAACACACCCCTGAGTGTTGTGTAGAATATATGATACCTAGAATACACAAGATCAGCTAATGTCAATGCATGTACAAGTACAACCCACTGAACTGTGCCCTTGGTTGATGAGCATATTGTAAGTCATCGTGTGTGCTATCTGGGCATTGTACACATAATGGTACTCTCAAAACCATGGGTCATGTCATCCATTACATGTCATTGAACTGAGAAGTTATCCACTGTGATGGGTGCGCTGTCATCCAATCAAAAGTTTTGTTTCTAGCTGCTTAGGAAATGTAAATGAAATTCCCAGTAGCCATATACCATGTCCTTAATTCTTAAAATAATTGGGAACCAGAGGCTTTTGCACTGCTACATGAGACATACCACCCAACTCTGTGCATGATGTGATTTCTGATCTGGCAATCATTTGCTTGCTACACATTGCTAGGGTAACTTGCAATGTAGGGGGCTTTTATCTAGCGCCCGATTTTAGACCATCTTCGATGGAAAAATGTTCTTACGAACCCATACTCTAACCTTTAAATTACGTAAACTATCCGTAATTTAACAATCTCATCACGCTTTATTACTGATATCTAACATGGAATTAACAATTTGGAATGCTGAAAACCTGTAAATAAAACAGTATTAGGACATGATATACACATTTTTTAAAAGAGTAGTTATTTTATAACCCTGACCGTTATCATATTTACTAGTAATATTAAGTGCCTGTTGTACTTACTGGTTTGTAATGTAAGAATAGTAAAACCATAAATAATGTGTGCCGTTCTTAGTGCGAAACTGTGCGGGGGGTAAGCGTGCACATTAACACAATGCACAGCAAACTTAATGTTAAAAAGTCTTTAGTAATGTTTGAAATTAAAGTCAACAACTAAACGTGTTTGTAGAATGAAAACACAATCTATGATCACTTCCTAACATTTTTGATATATTTGTACTAAAAATAAATATTCTGTTAATTTCTGGTGTCTTCTTATTTAACAAAAAATCATATATTTCATGTTAGCATTCATATCTGTAAAGTTTTTATGTAGTTTAGTTGATAATTATTGGACTTGTAATCTTAAGCCCTGGTTCGAATCTGAGTAAGGTACATGTATAAAAAATTCATGGATTAAATATTCTGGCGACATGACATTTGAATTAGGGATATTGGCCATATGAACAAATTGGTATGCTGATGAATTTCATGTTTGCCTTTCGTTTTTATTGTTGGTTCTTGAAAGTGTTTTGCCTAAATATTTACATCAGGGTTTACGTAAATACAATGTTTGTATAAGGTCATAGCTAGTTAAAATTTCAAGATTGCAATCGACGTTTTAATTATTAACATTGTGTTAAACATTAAAACCAACATACTGTAATGTCAAGCAGTGGTTTCACGTTGTTATTTACGGACCCAGTTATTTTACGTTCTGCACGTTTGTGAGTCCCAGCTGCGGTCAAAATCGCCGTCTTTTACAGTTTAAAAAAGCTAGTTAGCTATTTTATAAGCATTCTGTGCTTTTGGAACTTGCGTGTCATTTATAAAATTTCAAAAACTTGAGTGTCCATTTTACCCAAAATGCCCATAAAGCGTGAGACCAGTATTATGTTAGCTTTGCAATGCATGTTACCTAAGATCTTAGTGTGACGTGCGCTTTGCGCTGTATTGCCATCTTGAATACAATTGGTTTGTTACTTAGCGATAATGCAAGCGTGTAATTGGTTTGTTACTTAGCGATAATGCAAGCACTAATGTTATGTCTACAAGAATGCGCCACGAAAGCCTACTCCGACGAAACAGTATTGCATGAGACACAAATAGCACGGAGCATGTTACTTATAACTAGGCCGCTACTCATCCGGGTCACTGCCAGTGCTATCCCTTTATTCATCGCCCCTCGTACGTCAGTATCATTCGCTACACAAACACTGCGCGTACTTTCTAATAGTCCGAATCTTTAGTTCAACGCAGCCCTGGTTCATCGAGGTGATAAACAAACGTGTTTTTCTACAGCCGTTTGCGTTGGCACCCTTTATGACCATTTCTTTGGGATTGTTTCTTCCATTCAAGTGAACGAATAGCATTCTAAATGTGCAGTTTTTTTCCTAACTAGCGCTACCAGTCCGTCTCTTGCTATCACTCCAGGTAAAAATTCGGCGCATTATGCCAGTTCACACGGCGGCTATGGGAATCACACCTCCCTTACCTCCAATGGCCGAACTGACGTCAGCGAACAGCCCCTATGACATGATCAACACATTTTTTTACGTACCGAACGTGACGAACACAGATACCCGTGTCACTTTAAAAGTTGTTTACGCAGCTAAAATGGTCCTAGACATGTTGACAAAATTGAAAAAAAAGAGTCCTAGCAGCACAATTTCAGACACTTTTGTCCTATATGTGTAAGGTTTGGTGTATGCGATTAGTTTTGTAATCGAACTATTTAGTCATAAGGTGCTTTCACAACAATTCGTTATTTATGGGAAAAATAGGATATTTCATTTACAGAGTCCTAATTTTTACAAACATGTTCTAACAGTGGAGAAAATTATAAACTATATATATGTTTTCCTCTATCAAGCGTAAGTGATTTTTAAGGTCCGTTTGAAATTAAACATGTCCTCAGTCACTTTACTATCTTTGGGTGAGCGATTTCGACGCTGTAATGATATATGGTCGTCATTATTCATTAAAAAAACCCAAATTAGCAAATGCTTATAAATAACACGAGACATATCCACCAAAGTTGTTCAGGGCGCCATTGTGGAGCACCAAAGCTGCTACAATACATTACAAGTAACTTCCAAAACGACATGAAAGAAGGAATATTAAGAGTCAGGATGAAAAAAGAAGTTCTCGGAGAAAACCTGCGAGTACGGGTATGGATCGGCAGCCCAATTCACGATACGTCACCTGGATCAAGCGGAAACAGACACTGCCGCCCTGGGTACGGTGGCGTAACGACCCTGCGCCAGTCCCACCCCACACATACAAATAAAGTACAGACCTGTTTTTAGAAACAAATACATCTTGGACACGTTAGTGTTACTGCTATTTTGTATGGCGTGTCCCTATGTATTGAGATCTTACACTGTGTTAGCTATAGCAGTTAAAATGTCCACGACTTTTCTGGTATCAATTCCTTCATTTGCCAAACCAAGAGGTATCATACGGTCATCCTTGTTTTCTCTACTAAACAATGAATCCGGCGAAATAAACACAGAACATTTTCGCGAGTATTCCTTTCTGCACAGAGGAATTTGTGACATTATATATTATTGGGTTTACCAACAAGGTTCACAGAGTAAATACCGGCAATCCATAACCATTTGTTCCATATCGAGCTTGACCATAGATGACGGCATCCCTCAACTTTCAATACCAATTGAACGAGTAGAGTAGTTTGAAAAGGGTTTGACAGAGAAAGAAAACAATGGCATTGACAGTCAACCTTAATGCTACGTGGTTTCTAACTTTTTAACGAACTTCAAATACGCAGCGCTTCTGCTGAGATCGCAGTAGGCCGCAACGTGCAAACTTGAATTTTCCATCACATGATGAAAAGGCAATCATAAAGAGTTTAATGAATATAACAAATATTACGTGAAACAGAAATTTGCCCCCATACTTGAGTGAACATAACGCAAACCTTTATATGGATAGTCGGCATAGCTGTCTTCGTCTGGCCAAGTTTCACATAATTTTGAAATGAGAGTTCGTAGGAAATGAGAAACACCGCACAACGACGCCGCTGCCCAGGTGGTGGCTGCTATTGTAAAGGTACGTCGTCTGTTTCTTTTTTCAACTGATGGGGTATTGGATTGCATATGGCAGAGTATCTGTCAGCTGTCACTACAGTACAATACAGATAGAGCAAAATAGTAAAACCAGACACAAAATTTTTATAATAATACATCCAGATCTTCCGCATATTGTGCGTGCGTTCTCAATGGTGACCTTTTGAACTGAACAATTTCCTCTCCCAGACCGACCACGAGAAAGACCTATCTGCAACTGCTAGGTTTGCTAGGTAAAAGTTAGTTGTTGTGTGCATACGTTTGGAATATATACAAACTTATCAAATCCATCAGATTATTTGATGATGCCACATGACAATAGGGTAGGCTACAAAATTGCATTGATCTTTTGTTCAGTTTCGGTATAGAGAAACGTGTCCACGTACTTTGGGTTACTGAAATCATGTCCTCTTTCACACGAGAGTTCCGGATTGGTTGTTCGGTTTGTAATCGTCATCATGGAATTATCTCCAAAAATATATCGCTTTCATCTCGCCCTGAGCCTCCCTCTATATCATTGCTACCCGGGAAGTCATATCTACCTAAGGGTGAGATGTCGAGACTCGAACTGCATGCAAAGTGTACTCTGAGAGCGCGATTGGTCTTATATAATATTGTGTATCGGTATCACAAAATAAGTAGAATACTGAGCTAAAATACAGAGAAAGCCTTAATTCTCCTGCCAATACTCTCCTTGAGTATTTGCGGAGGATATCCAAGCTTAGAAGGTGCAAGAACCAAGAAATCTAGAAGTGGAGTGCACTACGAGCAATAATCTTCTTCTAAGTAATTTATCCTTCACTATTTAAATGAATCGGTCATATCTGGTAATTAAAAAAAAAATGAACCGCGTCACATTAATTTGACTATGCAACTGTCACCTTTATCATTGCATGTAGTCTTGGTAGTTGAAGTTAATTAAACTCTTCGATGATAGCTTACTGAGAATTATACAAGGTTCTGACTGACATTGTGGGTTTTTGAGAGATAATATTTTGAAATTTACATTTGTTAAGCTTTAAAATAATATTGTCGTTTGTTTTAGGTTTTCAAAAAAAATTTGTTTAAAGGTCCTCACTTCCGATAAGATTTTTTTGTTTTTAAACGACCATATTTTCAAATGAACCAAAATGTCAGAACCTTTAACCTTGCAATTCAATCTCACGATATAGCGATTCCTATACTGATTATAATTAAAATGTTTGTCACCCCTTTAACAACTTTTGTGAAACTGTTTAGTGTCATAACTTCTAACCTTGCCTCAAGGTTAATAAAAGTATACTTTCTAAAAAAAGAAACACGATTCAGAGGAATCGAATATCATGGGGGTTTGACAATGGGCTTGACCTTGCAAACTACTTTATTTTTTCACTCATGCCTCAATAGAGCGATTTAGGGGTTAGTTTTAGCATTATTTCAAAATAGTCCCAACCGTTCATTTGTAATTATACCTTCGAATTAATACATACTGTGATTTGTATTAATAATGATAACCCTTAAGTTAATCATCAGGCTACCCTATGTTTTTTGAATTTAAGAATTAAATGGTCGAGCTCCTCATTCTTAAAATATATTAATTAAAAAATACTTATTTTTAAGACCTCCTAAATGAATGCTTTGATAAGGATGACCATATCAAAACATGCGACTAGGAGCCTTGAAGTCGTGCCTCGTGTAGGAATGTGTTTTAAATATACCTATCCGAGTGTTTTACCAGCTATGCGTCGAAAAGGGAAGGCTTTCTCTCGTCTTTGGATAACACTCGACATGTGGTATATAGGTAGGAAGGTAACAAAGATATTGTCGACAGATCATTTTGAGTGCATGGACCGCCTCTTCGGATCAAGATAGCTGCATTCGTCAGATCATCCCATCAGTTACAGGCCTCAAAGTTTAAAAACTCATATCATTTAGTTCACTTTGCGGCCATTTTGTTGTTTATTTTTTGTTTATGTATGTAATGCGCGATGATCATATAGTTTGGAATTGCGCAATATAGGCACCGTTATTATTATTATTGTTATTACTATTACGACCTTATGTGCGACTATAAGGGGAAAAAACTATTCATAAGTACTCATTAATACGTTAGGGAGAAAAAACTCTTTCTCCCTAACGTCATGTATTGTTTGCGCCTTATTCCGTAAAAGGATATGAATATTAATTTTATGCAAATTAGTTCTCATCTACTAGAATAACAACATATATGAATATTAATTAATTGGAATAACTATAAAGGCTCATTATAACCTATTGAATTATTCAATTTCCCCCCTATGATTGTTTTTAGTGTTATTATCATTATTATTATTATTATTAAAATCAGTGGTACTCTTCTTAGTTTTCCTAAATAAGGCGATCAAAGATGCTTTGCAAACTACCCTATCGCAAAACTTTAATACTTTAACCTTTTAGTTAGAGCTGCATTTCGTGATCTACAGCTTCGTCAATAAATTGCAGAGATTTTAGATCATCTGAACCGCTGCGAAGGAGAATGACCTTGTTTGGTATTTTTTTAAAATTGTTTACCTAACCTCATAAACACCTCTCGGACAATTTCTGGCAAAATCACAGATGACAATCATTATTTTTGTGTTATGTTAAAAAACAACAAAACATCCTACATTGACTTCGTGTACAAAACATTAAGCTCACGGTGGTCCTGCTTACCGACATCCGAATGAATTTTTTAATTAAAACTACGCGGTTGCACGCGCTCTAGCTGATTTGAATGGGTGCGGTCACTAAACGGGTTTATCACTCTTCACCTAACCGCAAAACTTCAAAGACATTATTTTCTCAAGGACTTTCTCCTTTATTTGCCTTTGGTATTCATCAAATGTGTTATGGTCAGAGCTGTCAAGATTTGGGCCCCTATCTCAACATGAGCTATTAAACCAGCCCAGGTGGTGAAACATTTGCTCCAAGTGCGGCATGCACTCCCAAAGACCCCTCAGTGGCGGCACCCTCTTGGGAAGGAAGTGACGGTTAAAATCGTGGACTGTCACATTTGATGAGAATCATGAAAAAAAAATCAGTCGTTTGCAATACCCTCCGATCGGACGAATATTCCTGGACCGGGCGACTTTCCCCTGAACGCGATGTTGCATTGCCCCTTAGTAAGAAGGTACCAGTGTCCTCATGGGGTACCTTAAAGGCGCCGAAAGGCCAGAATATAGATGGATTCTACGCTAATCCCTAAAACATGTTGAGGGTGTGCCATTTGATGGGGATGGGGGGAACGCGTATTTAGGCTGTTTAACACATTGTCAACAATAATTCCTAATTTTTTAAAAAATTTACTGTCGGCTATATCCAAAGATTCCCATTTTTTCGACAATTTTGAAATTCTTACCCAAAGACCTTACTTTTTAGAAAAATGTTACAAAAAAATGTCACCCAAAGACCACCTTTTTTAAACATTTTAACAAATTTATGATACAATTTGGATGCCTTTCACCAAGAACCCGCTCCATGCTCCCCCTGGCGCCGCCACTGTCCGGGAGCAACTTCTCAAGCTAGGCTCGCACCCTGCATGGATACAATCAGTAGAGCGGATTAATAAAAAGATGTTTGGGGTTGACACTGGTTAATAGGACAAAGATGAACATATCATTCAAAAATATACGCACGATTGTTGGCACTGGACTGGAAACACATTTTACACGGGACTTTTGATATAACCAGAAAAGTTTACTCTGTAAATGTCTTACGTTAAAATAGTTAAATTGCCGCTTTAAAGAGTTAAAAACAGTGCAAGTCTTCATAACAAGTAAACATGATGACATTCATAGACCTAATCCACTTACATCATAAGTCATGCATGACTGTTTCGATTTGATGTTTATGTACGTTGTTAATGCGACCAAAATAAGTCCCCTTTTTTTTTTACCGATTTGGCACCCTTCTTGAGCCGGCACTGTTGGTAGGCATATACGTGTCTGAATGTTTTTTTTTTCGCAATTTATAAACACGGAACTATCAGAAATGTATATTTTTCTTGGTGTTGTACGAAAATTTAAGGTCTAGTACAAAAATCCTGAGTGTACATCATCATCGGAATTGCCTTCACACACACTTATCACATTTAGCCTAAAATAATATGTGATGTCATTATCATTCGACCTCGAC
Source organism: Ophioderma brevispina (assembly GCA_023653785.1). Classification (NCBI taxonomy): domain Eukaryota; kingdom Metazoa; phylum Echinodermata; class Ophiuroidea; order Amphilepidida; family Ophiodermatidae; genus Ophioderma; species Ophioderma brevispina. Next base: position 53,727 of record JAMKCH010085268.1, read on the forward strand.
AGCCTTCTTACGATATAGTTACAACACGGAGTGCCGTCATTCTTGCATAGGTTTGGTGGTGATTAACGCCCGACCAACATGATAAATTAATGCAGGGGTTCTCAGTTATTTTAGATGAAGGGCCCAGAAAATCCTGAACATTTGAAAGTTCATACTTGAGGGCCATACACTTGAATTTCTTATGTTTCCTTTTTATATTTTTGGATCATGTGAGACAAAACAATGTTGGCCCGGCCCGGATTTGGACATGGGTTCGCTTTAATGAAAATCCACTGAATTAATGACTGAAACGAAAGGTCTTGAAATTATTGCATCAACTATATGATTAACTATTCTGAGAAAATTTAAGCCAAAAATTTCTAAATTTGCGTAAAAGGCAAATTTGAAGAAATGGCAAAATTGTCACGTTAAATCTCCTGCATGTATGGCATGATTGTCCCTTGTCGGCACAAATCACAATAGATATGGGCCCTACTTCCAGATTCTCGGAGGCACGTACTAGCTCGTCCGTCCCTACCCAACAAACTGGAGACTCACCCAGGCATATCAATATATTGTACTCTTTAATTGTATAATTGAACATTAATGGTTATTATTCATAATATATAGTACATTATTTTGCTTTATTTCCAAATACAACAACTACTGTTGTTTCTAATTAATTCGACAGTATTTTGCTGTAAATGGCTGTAATATAATTACAGTGTGTGGAGAGTACACATTATATTGTGCAATTTATCCATGTACACCGCATTTCACGTTGTAAAAGCAATAGAGTACAACAATGTTGGCAGCCATGTCGCAATAACCAGAAATAAATGCCTTTAAAAAATACAACATAGATGTTTTTTTTCCTGCTGGTGTTTTTTTTTCTGTTGGTGTCCGTTTTTTGCAGACTTTTTGGAGATGACGGCAGACAAATGAAACTTCAGCTTCCTTTTACACACTACATGAACCGGTAATGACAAATAGGATTACGTACACTCTATCATGTTTTGACATTAGTTTGTAGCCCCCCCCCCCGGTTTTGAAAAATTCATGTCAGCCTTCATGCGATCTTTTAATAGCTCTTATTAGTATACTTTGTTTGTGGCATCGTGTTTGTATTTTTTCTCAGGACTTTCCATGCACATATTGGACACAAAGAATTGAATTGCATACACAGTTTCATCGTGAAGTCAAATGTTGCTGGAGTAAATTAGTATGGCAACCGTACCACCATGACATGTAAGGCTGACTTAGCTCCCCACCCGATCAGGCCTGCACGCGATAATGTCTTGACTTAAACCAAAGGGTCACGAATTTTTGCGATGGTTTTTGCTTTTGTTGGTGATCATTAGGAATCTTCAAATTAAATAAATACGTAATCTAATCACTCTTGACTTCTTTGCAGTGGCTTCTTGTTTCTTTTCTCACCAAGAATAATAATTTTACATTGAAATAGCACAAAGGTCAAACTCACTGGAGCATGGTCATAATTAAGCCACGAACATGAATAATGACTACGTACCCGGGACGAAGGTATCCTCATTTTTAATTAATTTACGTATTTACTCTTTTTCACCCGAGCGGGGGGTGTGTAGGGATGTTGGGCAAATCGACTCGAGGAGTTAAATGGGGTTCGGGTGTGTGTTGTGAGAGTAGATTGGTGTGTGAAGGGTGGTACGAGGGTGTTGGGGAGGCGAAGGTGACATTGACCCTACCGGAATTCAATACGCATTAACTACTGTTTACAACAGGTGTTTTTTTTCTGCAATTTCAATGAAATTATCATCTATCAGCAGTTTTAAGAAAGCAATGTTGAATACATAAACCCCGAGCAATCGCAAGACACGATGGGAAGGGGATCACCTGAATCAGACGGTACACATTCCAACCTGGCGGTCAACATGGCGGCCTCCAGGGTCAATATGTCAGCCTCCAGGGAAAAAAAACATGGCGAAGTTCGATCTTTATACATATGATAGATTTTATTATAAGTCGCGCACTTTATGACTAAGCAAATCTTTGATTGATTGGCAAGAAGGGTATTTTAATACATCCCATTTCGTAGTGATACCGGCTGCGCCGGCTTTGAAAGCGATATAGTCCGGTGGAGCCATAGTCCGGGGCTCCCAGACGATAACGGAATAAAGGCTGAAACAATGTTGGCGTAAAGTCAACTGAATCGTGGCCCTATTGTTCACACATTGTTCCCGACTATGAAGTACGCCGGACAATGGTTACTTCTACACCGGCATCCCTACTCAAATATTGGACTGCCCATCCAATTTGACCCGATATTGATAGCAAAACAACAAATTCCTATATTTTATTCTCTACGTCTTCATCAAAGGTTTGAATGTTTGTCAGAACATCCAAGGCATCGTTGGTCATGTCGAGGAAGGCGATAGGCTGACAATGATCTTTCCCTAAAACACCCAATCCAATCTGAGCCGTACGTGCTTTATGTTGGTTACTGTATTATATTATATTTGGCAAAAATCCTGAGGAATTTTCTTCTACGTTTTGATATATGGAATTGATAGGCAAAAGAGATTAGGTAGACAGAAGAATTATATTAGGGTCATTTTTTACCTCACACATTTACTTAGCACTGTAAGAAGATCTGTGGCTATCCAAAATGTTTCTGCGTACGTGTGATCGGGTTAATCCCGAACCTATTGAGATTAGCGATTTTTTCTCCCTTTCGGAAGGTTTAATGGTTTTTTATACATTTAATAATTTGTTAATCTTGTGTCATTTCCACCCACTCTCAATCTCATATCGTTGCAACAGAAGATATTTTTACGTTGCGTTGTTCTTTCCATCATTACAACAACAGGCAAATTAAACGGGCATAAGTTACAGAAAACGCGACGGTATTCTTGTCTGCACTGAGCATTTGTAACATTATAAACTATTGGGTTTACTACAGAGTTGAGGTAACAGAACGAGCTGCTAATCCATGCCCATGTGGTCCACAATGAGCTTGTGCATAGCGCGCGGGGAATTGCAATGCTTCAAATATAATTTCAATGATGAGTTGTAAGACTGATAGGGGCTTGGCCAAAGAGAGAAAACATTAGCATTAGAGTAAACATGCAACGCAACATGGTTCCTACTTTTAACGAACTTTCGTGGAAGCAGTACTTTTGCTGGAGATCCTCGAGTTACAGCGTTGGTAGACTTTGACATATCTTCCAGCCACATAACGAAGCAGATACCATGCAGATATTCACGAATATCAAGGATGATGATTTTAAACCAACAACGAAGGCCACCACACGTCATATGTACATAGAGCAAATTCTTCAGGGGGGATTTAGATAGTTGTACTTGTATTCTTCTGGCCATATGGAACAGTAAGTTTTTAAAATGGTAATACTGAGTAATTAGAAATACTGTTGATATTTGAAACGAAAGCCCCAGTGTCCAGTCATGGCTGCCTTGTAGTGAACGGACGTCTTCTACTTTTTCCAATCTGATGTCTTATTGGATAGCAAACGGCCAAGTACTGTCTGTTGTCACTACCGTCACTATTAAAATAGAAGCAATAAAGCTATACCAAGAGAAAGAATACAAGAACGCAACCACTCGTCCGCAATAATGGCGGTCATTTCGTATGGGCGAGAAGTGCAACTGAATAATCTCTTCTCCCAGACCAATGATGAGACAAACAATGATCTGCAACCCGACCTAAATGGCTAAGTAGCAGTTAGTAGTCGTTTTCATACGATGATGAGACAACTACCAACCATCAAAAACATTACAGGGATTAATACTCCAAAAAGATACGATTACGGGATACAATATTTTGCTTATCTGTTCAGCTGGATGAGCTTGTAGAAGATACTGATTCACGTTGTTGAGCGTTGAATGCAAAAATGAACCATCTCCTTACATGAGTTGTTCAGATTGCTTGAATTCCGAAATGTTTGCAATTATATCAGCCAGATGCAGAGCAGTACTTACATTTATGCCATACAATCTAATTAGCAGTCGAAGTCACTGAAGCTCTCAAAAGAACGTTCTCTGTGTGAGTTAGGTCGAATCGAATATTAACCCTGATCAGCTGCAATTCTAAATTGTGGACGGCACAATATTTAATTATTGCCAACTTTTTTATCTGTGTAAAAAAAAAATTTAGATATATAAAATGTGTAACATTGCCATTAATAATCACGTTATCTCAAGCAGCGCTATCACCTTTTAGGAACTTTATTTGTCTAGCATCTAACTACAGTAGGAGTAATTTGGCACTTCTGATAATTAAATCTCTTAATGAGGCTTATACTCCTTCTGCCAATTAGTGAATGAAACCAATTAAAGCAGGAGCAGGAAGATCACAGGGGCCTTATTAAGGAGTCGTTTACCACACACTAGTACATGCCCTCTCTATCAATGCTAGGGTAGTTAGTACTCTCAAAATGTGGTGTCACTTTTTCAAGAGGTGGCCAATTTAAGGTTTGCAAAGGTTGTCAAATTTTAATATATTCCAATCAAGTGAAATGTATGCATTAACTTTTTACCCATTCCCAGATAGGTAATGATGTGTGACATTCGTGGATTGGTCGAAAATACCTTTACCGTTACTGGGCTGTTTGCATCCACTATTGGATGAGCCCTCTTCAAGCAAATGCCATTTCTTCGGACCATGTGGTGCCCATGTATGATGTCAAGTCATCCCTCCATCTTCCCTTCTGTCGGCCTCTTCTCATTTTACTGGATATTGGTTGCCAATCTGTGACTCCCTTTGTCCATCGATTGCTTTGCATCCTTGACACATGTGCCAACCCCATCTCCATTTGCGTTCTTTATTTTCTCAGTTTGCCTTTGATTTTGGTTTTGCTTCTGATTTCGGCTTCTGATTGTCTCTTTAATGAGATTGTAGCATGGGTCTCGCTATGGCTCTCTTTGCGTGGGTAACAAGTTTCTGCTTCAAGCGCTTGGGATGGAACAGGTTCGACAGACCACAGGTGATATGTGGCCAGGATAGCATGATTAAAATACGAGTCGTAGCTGATATTGGTAGAGTTTGCCACACAGAAGGATGTCAGGATATCTCCCAAACCAGCTCCAGCCAGCCTGTATACATAATAGGATCTCTTCCGTCGTGTTTGTTTCAATTTTATTATTGCCTAGATACCTTTCAACTGCCACTTTCTCTATCACATCCTCTTCAATTTTCAGGCGTCTCATTAGTGTCATAATTCGTCATGTATTTGGTTTTGCCCTTGTGGATTTTCAGCTATCTGCTTGCTCGAGTTAAGTTTTGTTAATTGATGTTCAATGTCCCTGACTGAGGCTGCCTACCAGAGGCAAACTCATCAGCCAATCCTCAAAATCGGTCAGCATTCTCCATCTATATTAAAGACTTCTTTCCTTGAATTCTAGTTTTCGTGAAGACCTCTGCAATGGTTCGGTAATTTCTTTGGGTGAATGGTGTCTCATTATTGCACACCTCTTTTAATTTGGATGGGCTTGGAAACATCATTGTTATGGCCGTATGCAACAAAGAATTTAATCCTGGCTTAACTTTTAGTCCAGGACTTAGTCTTACCAGAGGACCTCTAAAAGTTCATCTTCTTTCCGTTATAGATTTTTCTGCTGAAAATACAAGGAAGAGAAAGGCACAGATACACTTTTAAAATGATCTTAAACTAACGGTTTGGACTGTTAGCCCGGGAGTCAAAACGTGGCAATAACTATAAAAAGGGACTCGAAACGTGAAAATGACTGGAAAAAAAACGTGATTATTTAACTGTTGTGAGTCCAGCTGGCCAGTCAACAACGCTGTATTAACGAAACATTTTTTTTAACAGCGTAGACACTCAAAGCTGAGTGAGAACTTACCTATCAAATTGTTGGCTCTTCCTTTCAATTCTGTTTTTAAAAAATATAAAGGGCCTTTAGATGGGACTTAGTCCTGGACTAAGAGTTAAGCCAGGTCTAAAGTTCTTTGGAAACCAGGTATTGTAAATAGCAGCGGCTGCATTAGTGTATATGTCCTATAGGATCTTTACATATCTCTCTTTGACTACAAACTTCCTCCAGGCTGCAAAAATAATGTTGTCAGGTTCTACCTCGTCAAATGCCTTTCATAGTACAATGTACCTATGCATAGCCGTAAAACTGGTTACTCATTTGCTTTCTGATAAGGTGGTTAGAGCCTGCAGATGATCTGTGGTAGATAAGCCTTTCTGTATCAAGCCTGTTATCTGGGCTGATTTTTTTTATCAAGGATGTGTTTGTTCGGTTCTTGATTATGCGGGTGAAGAATTCTTCCGGTAAGCATGTGAAATAGTTAAGCTTATGGCCTGGTAGTATGATGTAGGCTTGTTCCTTTTTAGTACAAGTTGAGGATAATCTTGACTTCGTTCTAGCTCTGTGGTAGTTTCGCCTCCTCATAGAATTTGTGATATAGGTCCTGTTGGTTAATTGTTTTCGATGAATTTATGCCCCCTGCTTTGTTCACCATCACGGGATATGTCATCAAAATGCCAGGTGCTTGGTGTCGTTCATTTGTTTAATTGCTTGTTCTACTTCTTGTTTCAGTATGCTGGAAATCTCTGATCTGAAGAATAGCGGAAAATTGGAATGGTTGTGGCTTGCATCAGAAATATACAATCAGGTAAAATTTCTGAACATATGTCCAGATTTATTATCTATTCAGATGTGGTAGATCCATCTTTTTCTTGAGTTTAGTCATTCTTACTTTGGTAGGTGTTCATTGTACGAATCTGTTTGGGAACCGTTCTACTTTCTAAGATGGTTCAATTTGGTCCCTTCTCTTTCTCTCCACTTCTGGCCATCCTATGTTCCTTAATTCCTTAATTTTCCTTGTTCTCGGCTTTCTGGGCCAGCATCTTGTTTTCTATATCTCTGAGTCTCTTCCTCTCCATATCCAATGCCTCGATTTTTAGAAAGTAATATAGTACAAATACTGTGTGGCATCATATTTTGCAAAGTATTTCTGGAGATATCCTTTTGCCCTTTAGATATTAGGAACCAGAAACGCCTCTAAAGCAAGTATTTTCATGTTTCAATTGTTCATCGTATTTTTGTTGATCCTGAGTAAGATTTGAAACAATAACTTTTGAACCTGTTTAATAATTGTAAAGGACCTGTCGGCATTGCAAGTAGTACATCACACAAACATGTTTTTCCACAGAGATACATTGTATTATATTTACACATATTTGTACAGCGTTCCATCAAAGCACAGCAGTTAGATAGGATTGTGGAACGTCAAGAGTATTCGCCCTACTTTTTGTAACAGTATGATGTACATGTTCAGGTATGAATCTTTGTATCACGTGATCGACAGATTACCGTCCAAAGGGTAAGATGCTTTCATGATTTTTAATCTATGGATCTTATAAAACATAATTCAGAATTGCGTACTGAATGAATTTAGCAAGTTGTCTCACCACGATTTGAGCCGGAGACCTTTGCTCCAGAGCCAAACACCTTAACAACTAGACATCTCCATGAAGCGAGTGTACCACATCTTATGCGATTGCTGTAGTTTAATACGCGATAAGTGAACGCGTAAAATGATAAAAACCTTATTTAAACTTTTATATTGACATTCAAAGCCTTCCTCCTTGATATGTTGGGGAGCAATGTAAAGTATATAACTACCGATAAGAACAAAATAGGTACACACACAAAAAAAAAAACGATAAGAGTGATTGTTTTTTCCTTTCGGAAATGTGATTATTTTAGTTTGTTAATCTTGTGTCTTTTCACTGACTTTCTCCCTCATATCATTTGCTACAGAAGATATTTCGTAAGTTTGCTTTTCTTTCCCCAAAGAACAGCAATTAAACAGCATAAGTTACAGAAAACGCGACGGTATTCTTGTCTGCATTGAGCATTTGTAACATTATAAACTATTGGGTTTACTACAGAGTTGATGTACAGAAAGATGCTCGAAATCCATGACCACTTGTTCCACAACGCGCTAGTGCACAGTGACGGGCATTCCAATGCTTCAAATACAATTTCAGTGAGGAGCGTAGACTGATAGGGTGCTTGGCAAAGAAAGAAAACGATTAGCATTAGCTTCAACATGAACGCAACATGGTTCCTTACTCTTAGCGACCTTTCGTGTGAAGCAGCACTTTGCTGAGATCGTTGAGTACGCTTGTGTAGTCTTCGAAATATTTTCCAGCACATAACGAAGACGGATACCATACAGACATTCACGAATATCAATATTATGATCTAAAAACAACGAAGCCCCATATTATTTCAGATGCTAAATAGAGCAATTCTAGGATAGTTAATGTACCTTTTTCTTCTGGCCATATGGCACAGTAAGTTTTAAATTTATAGTATGTAGTAATAGAAAATACTTGAAATAACGAAAGCCAGTGCCCATGTCATGGCCTGCTGATAGTGAACGTACGTCTTCTACTCATTCCAACCTGATGTCGTATTGGATAGCAAACGGCTAAATACCTGTCTGCTGTCACTACCCACTATTAACTGGAGGCAAAACAAAGGGCAATACCATTTATTGAAGAATAAAAGTATGCAGGCAATTTGTCCTACATAATGACCTTGTCATTCTGGATAGGCGAGGAGACGTGCAAATGAAGAATATCTTCTCCAAGGGACCAATGATGAGAAAAAAAATATCTGCCAATGCCTAGGTTGGCTAGGTTAGAAGTTAGTTTGCCTTTCATCCGAGGAGACATCATACACACTACCAAAAAAAATACATTTTACATATGACCCACACGATAGGGATTACGGGATACAAGATTTCGCTTATCTGTTTCATGATGGAGCGGTAAAAGGTTACCGATCACGTTGTTTTGGCTCGCTTAAAAATATAGTGCCACATGGTTGCTCAGGATGCGTGGAACCGAAATTATGCCATTATATACGGCAGAAGCAATAGTTCCGCATTTACCTCACGCAAAATAATAAAGTAGCAAGTCGTATTAAATAACCGAATGCCTGAACTCCATCAGCTGTAATTTTTAAGCGTTGGAAAAAACCACCACAGTTATTGCCAAAGAAGTGGTTTTCATCTCATGTGTATAATCACATTTCAAATTCTATAATTTCCAATCAGTAATCACGTCATCACGTCTAGGCAGGAGAATAGCACTTCACGGTCACTGGGAAATCAACGTGTTGGCCGCAAACGTAGACTTGAACGCCTTGATTGCTTCCTTTCCAAGATATCAATATTCATATAAAAACATGTTTTAAGGATGTCGATATATCGCCAGGTTCTCAGGAAAATTTGACCAAATTGGTACCCTAAAAAGTGGCAAAAACGATACTGAGTTTCCAGGCCTCAGTACACTATCACGTACATATAAAGTGTAATTCGCCAATTCGGGATGGCCAGTTCGTTAAAGCTATAACCAGGTTGGGGAAACCAAAGATTATAGAGGAGGTCAAAAGTTTAAAATGATCCAATATTGTTGACGAAGCGACCATACTGTTTTATTTTTTTGGATAAATATAATTTGCAAGAGGTGTACTTTGTTCTATGTAAAGCTTGGTAGCCCAGTAAGGCAGTACAGAACAAATAGGATAATATAAGTGAAAGCCGACTACAGCATCCTAGACAAAACGTACTTGATAAAGCAATCCAAAAAGGACTACGAACACACAGCACTTCACACAAACACACATATTTAAATGGAATCTTTGCCTCTATCAGTGCATTTACTCATTTGAATTGATCATCCCTAGACTGTGTCAATACAGTTACATTAAATGCACTCGATCAAATTATATAGGACTATGAATAGTCGAACACTTCGTGGTTTGATAAACAAACATGAGCCCAATTTAAGACTTTTCAGTAATACAACCGCTGTTTGTCACAATACCTTGTTGCCCTGTTGTACAGAATTCGTGAATTCTGGAGGAAAATAATGAATATGCCTGCAAAGATTAGGGTCAGATATATTACTTAGGCAGCGGTTCAGGTGTTCTTAAATCTCGAAATTCTTTGACGAGAATAAAGGAGGGGCCATAGGGTAGTTTCGAAACTGACAAACATCGTTAGGAGGAAAACGAAGAGAACCGAATTAAGAAGACATCCCACTCCATACAAGACTTCAATGTTCCAAGTCGCATGTATTTGCATGGTCCCCTCATGAAACCCGTTGTTAACATTGTATTTAAAAAAAAATAAGGATTATTTGAAATTAAAAAGTTAAAAATTTTAAGTCTCTAATTACACAGGGAAGCAAGAAGACTTCATTGATTATTTACTGGTTCTTCTTGATGCAACTCAGATTAGCGATAACCATTGTGAATTTTGTACCAGCACAAATCGGAGGTTTGGACGTCTTTTATTGAATTAATCGCTTAATGTAAAGAGGAGAGTTCATTTAATTTAACGAATAGCTGGACTTAATGCCATAACACTGTATGATTACCTCCTGTCATATTCTTAAACAGATTATTTTCTAAAATATCAAATGGGCTTCCAAAATTAACGTGTTCACAGGGGTTGAACAAAACATGACAGTCCCGCTTCATATAAAATGTATTTGTGCATATATATACTCTTGGTTTTCTTATAAACGCATTCCCTGTTGAGCCCTATTGCTGAATGATGCTATATAAAAACTAATAGCATAAGACATTATCCCTACGTCCCTAGAGGGAAATCGACGATCACCGCCAAAAAAAAGGGGGGGGGGTAGCATGATGTTTTCTTGTTAGGCCTAGGAGCAATTTCCACCAACAAAAGGCAGGGGTCTGCTCCGTGATTTTTTTTCAAAAGTATTAAAAAATGAAGTTAAGGAATGTTGGGATAATAAATACATTGGAAATGTATACAATCGAAATCAACGTAACAATGCAGACAGCTACAAAATTAAAATGAATGGATTCAAGTTATCAAAATATGGGATAAATAAAAATTATTGTATAACAAAATGATTCAAACTAAGCAGATTACGCGACGCATACCCTGACCCTAAGCATAAATTTATTGGATTTTGGACGTAGAAATGTAGATATAGTTTCACATAACACCAATTAGGGAGGATACCAATTTACTTACATATTTAATATCATTTGAAACAGAGTAGCCTCTTCAATTCAAAATCTGCAAACACGATGTTCAAAATGATTACAACACTTAAGAAAATAAATGGCAAGATTGTCGGTTCCTCAGCCTTATAACAAGATGGTCTACTGTGATGAAACACTGATTACCTCTCTTTTTGCCTTATTGCCGGGATGTATTCACCGTTACCCATGCCTACATTACATGGTGAATTGATGAATTGCAGAAAATAAGAGAATACAAAAAACTTGACTGTGAAATTCCGTCAACCCTCTCATCACATTATTTTCAATTCATTGGATTGTCATCATCCAAGATGATCCTGATAATGACCCCTGACCCCTGTTAATAATTGCAAAGTGCTGTCGGCACGTGAAAAAAAAGCACATCACATGAACAGTTTTTCCACAGAACATACATTATTATTATTATTATTTTTTAACCATTCAAGGCATTTGTAAACAGCGTTTCCATGAAGATCAAAGCGAATGCTGGCGTGTGTCAACATCTTCAGAATTTTTTTTTTCTTCATCTAGGTTGCTGTCATAAGGCGCAAACCAGTCTGGAGTTAGAATTTTATTATGGGAACAGTCTGGAGTTTTCACCCTACTCCTTTTTAAGATATGATGTACATAGACAGGATGACATTCAGTACACGGGATAGACAGCTGAATCATGGAGAGAAGCACAATTCTGATTTTTAATCAATGGGATCTGATATAACATAAACCCAAATTGAGTACCTGAATAATCTTAGCAGGTGCTCGCTTAATTTGAACCGGATGTCTTTGCTCCAGAGGCAGACACCGTTAACAATAGACAGCACTCTCCATTTAAGAGAATGTACTCACAATCGCATACTAACATTGCACTAATTTTTAATGTTTATTAAATTTTGTCCTTTTTTTTTTTTTTTTTTTTAATTACCTCAGTGAATTTGAAGATTTTCACACGTTTGCTTTTCTTTCCCCATCAAACAGCAAATAAACTACATAATTAGTTTAGATTTAACGTAACGGTATTCGTTGTCTGTCACGGAGCATTTGTAACATTATAAACTATTGGGTTTACTACAGAGGTAGATGTACGGAAAAGATACGGAAATCCACGTCCACTTGTTTCCACCAACGTGCTATGCACAATGCGTGTATTCCAATGCTTCAGCATATCAATAAGGAGTGTAGAACTTATAGGGGGCTTGGCAAAGAAAGAAAACAGTAGCATGTGCCTGCCACATGAACGCAACTTGGTTCTTCTCTTAGCAAACTTTCGTGTGAAGCACTTTGCTGAGATCGTCGAGTACTCTGTGTAGTCTTCGACATATCTTCCAGCACATAACGAAGACACAACCATGCGACATTCACGAATATAAATATAATGATCTTAACAAACAAACGAAGCCCACCAGCATTTGGGCCTTTTTCAAAAAGGTAAACCTTTTGGTAAAAAATGAAGTTAGTGGTATTGCAAATTTCTTTACATTACACTTTTAACCATCCTTTCCTATGATATTTTTAAACAATATGTCCAACTAAAACACCCTTATTTGCATACATGCACGTCTTTAATATTTTGGGATAAAAAAGTGAGCTTATTTACACCATTTTGCTTCTTTTTTATATTAAATAGCTTTTCATTTTTTTTGTTGTGAAATCTACCTAAAGTATTTGCATGGACTTCAATTTCAAATTAATTTGAAAAAAATTGCTTAACAATTACAACTTTATAGGAAATTGACAAGTAATTAACAGAGATATTACTTGACTTTGGTATCTTGCACCCACGTGGACCAAAATACAAAGAAGTTTTTATTACTAGAAAACCACTGTCCTCAGTATGTCATGAATTTTTCATGTCAAAGAGCCCGTTTATATGTACCCTTCAACTCTACAAAATAAATGGCGTAATCTGCCACTCCTCTTTCAAAAGTTATTGATTTGCTAATTACTGTCACACACGTCCGGCACTCACCATTTAAGTATATTGAAGGACATAAAATTCTGGTCATATTGAAGAAGGTTAGACCGTGGTTAACGTTGGGTTTTATGAATTATCAGTTAATATAATATGATCAGTTTTAAACAAGAAAACCATTAATTTTAATAAAGACTGGTTTAAACTTGTTTCTATGTGTCTTTTGAATGTTGGGGTGAAGTTGCGCAATGTAGCAGACTTGCACTATTTTCAACAAGGAAATCTGCATACCAGGAGTAGTATTGCTATTTGCAAGTTACTACTGATGACATTGTAATGGCAAGTGTTTGAAATAGTTGAAAGAATCTGGAAATAACACACGATTTTATTACAACTTCAGTTTTTTTCCTGAAGGTCCACAAACGGACCGAGCTTTAATTTGCCCCTCACGACCAAATAAATCAATCTGGCAAAGTGGAAACGTTTAATTTTTGTAAGTGATTGGTCTAAAGTTATTCTATATAGCATAAAGTAATAACATATTGGTTATATTGGCCAAAAGCAATGTGGGTTGAAAATCAAAAATTTCCGTATTATTTTCGGTCACAAACGTGACCGAAGATGGCCCTTTCAGATGATAATAGAGCAATGCTTCAGTGTAGTTTAATGTACCTGTTCTTCTTTCTTCTGGCCATATGTCAAACAGTAAGTTGTTAAAATGCTAATATGTCGTATAAGAAATACTTTAAATAACGAAAGCCAGTGCCCAAGTCACGGCTGCTGTAGTGAACGTACGTCTTCTACTTTTTCCACCTGCATGTCTTATTGGATAGCAAACGGCTACGCACCTGTTGTCACCACCGTCACTAATAAAATACACACACTGTACAAAAGTATTGCACCATTAAAAAAATCATAACACAAAATTATTTCAAAGAGTACCAGCGGGTTTTTAACCACACATGACGCATTGAATTTCAAGTTTTGTGTTTTTTCAAAAACAAATGTTATTCCCAGAATCCAGAGTGCGACAATATTTCAGATTTTGATTGCCATTTTCCCTAAATTTGGCGGATTTACAAAGCTGGCGATAGATAGCTTGCAGAGTGCACCTCAGAAGGAGTACAGACAGTAACGCCACAAATGGACTCCAAAATAGCCCCTTAATGAATTGCTGGAGTTCCTCTAAATGTTTACGGGATAAAAGTGCAGTGCTTGTGAGGACCGGAAAGTGAGATACCGTTAAGGAATATGAGAGCAAGACCCTCGCTGTTGGACCTCTGGAAATTTATGACAAGAAGTGGTCACGTGGTACCTTGAAAAGAACTTTTTATTCCTACCGTTGACATTCATACTGTTTTGTCTTGTAATGTGAATAAGTATTCAGGCATTATTTGCGCAAACCACCTGATTTATCATCATTCAAATTCTAATGCGGATGTTCTCAAAATTTTCCGCTTTTTTAAAGACCACTGTTTTCCGTTGACGTTATCTCATTTCTGGCATCCCACCAGCACTGCACTTTTCTCCCGTACATTTAGAGTAACACTAACAAACCCGTAGAATTCATTAGGCGGCTGTTTTGAAGCCATTTGTGTGTTTCCTGTGGCTGTATCCTTCTGGAGTGCAACGGCAAGTTTATCGAAAGCCAGCTTTTTTATCCGCCATATTTAGGAACATGGCATTCAAATCAAAAGGTATTCCCGCACTCCAAGATTCTGGGGAATAACTTTTTTGTTTGAAAAACACAACTTTGCCATTCAATGCGTCATGTGTGGGTTGTAGAACCGCTGTACACTTTGAAATTAATTTTGTGATTATGATTTTTTTTCTTAATGTTGCAATACTTTCTGTACGTGTGTGTAGAAGTAATAAATGCTATACCGAATCGAAGAAATACAGAACGCAGGCAATTTGCCCAACTCGTAATTGCGGGGTGTTTTCCCATAAGGTGACACCCTTCTTTCTGACACCCTTATTAATTCAAACCTAACAAAAAATAAAAACCACATAAGCCCGTGTGGTTTAATTTCCGTTCAGGTTTCCGAATCATAAGAGGTTTCAGAAAGAAGGTGTCACCATTACGGAAACACCCGTAATTGTCGGTCATTCTGGATTAGGTGAGAAGTCAATTGAAGAATTTTTCTCCGAGACCAATGACGGGAGAAAATAAAAATATCTGCCCACCGGTAAATTTGCTAATCTAAAGTTGTTGTCTTTTCATACGATGAGAAATTACAACTATCAAAAATATCACCTTGCTTATTACTCCACAAGATACGATTGGCGGGATACAATATTTCGCTTATCTGTACAGCTGATGAGTTGTAGAGGTACTTGATCAGGTTGTTTGGCTCGCCAAAGTTACCATTTTCCCACAGAGTTGTTCAGACTGCTTGAATTGAAATATGCCATTATATACGCAAATTGCAACAGCTAATCATTTACTCTCCTCACAAGTCTATTGGAGCCGTATGTAACATATATAATATATATATGCAGCTATAAGTATGCAAAGAACGCAATCTTTTGTGGACCATAGGCCGGATCCTTACCTGGGTCAGGTGTGCTATTAGTTCGCTAACTGTGAAACAACGAGGTTAGTTCAAGCGAAAGAGGGTCATCCTGGCCTCTAATTCCGGTATGCGTACCTACAGAAATATAGAAAAGGCAACTCTACCCAATGAGACTACCTAGAACAACGGACAAGCAACTAGTAAACGGAATAAAGCTCAGACAACTTGCTGCTTATCGATGGGGTGGGTTTGAAAAAACAAACCAAGTAGCCTTATAAATTATCAAGACTTGGGTAGTCTGCATACCCGGAATGATAGGGCCAGGTAAACTCATTCCGCGTTAGTTATGGCCTAAGGTTCATGAATTGTATTCAGTTGACATGTACAGATACTTTTCAATTAATGGTAGTCTGCAACATATCCACGGTAACTTATCAAGAGTGCGATATCATTTTGGGGGATATTTGTCTCCCATCGTCACCTACCTACTTGAAACCTCTTCTAATTAATCTATTAATGATGAATATACTCCTTTACTGTCACCGGGAACAACCCAATGGTTGTGTCAACTTCAATTAGAACTTTTTTTTTCCCCCCCCCCATATTATTGACTCGTCAGGTTGCAGCAATCATTCATTTTTATGTAGCACTGCCTCTAAAAGTGGCTCACTTTTAAAACCGAAAATGTTTATATAAGCCTGTTGTCGCTTGACCCGAGTTTCAAATATTACGGGGATCAGCTTTTGATGACACCCACAAAGGGCAGGTGAGTCATTTTTTACGCGAGAAAGAAATTATGGATGATTTCAACTTTTTTTCGGCAGAGAAAATATTAGCGTTCCCTTTCGCTTCCTTTATAACAAAGAGGACCTGGCAGGATGTTATAAGCAGAGAGAAGCGCCTCAGTTTTGACAGTGTGTTATCTGGTTACCATTTTCACTAATCTATAACTAACCCCGCGTCTTACCAAGCCTTTTTGTAACACGGGTGAACAAGGGGGGGGGGGGGGTTACCACCCCTGACAGTTTGTTATAGCGCCGACGACGTATAGCCTATGGTCCTCCTCTTTCCATGATATCCAAAATAATTACTAACATACCTAGTATGGCATCACAATTACTTCATCAAGTCCCGCTGTCGGCAAACTTTGGCATTTTGCACAGAAAATAGCGAAAATCCAATTTTGCGCTAAAAACGTCGGAATATCGGATTTTCATGCGGTTTTCATTCAGCTCTAATGTGCAATTGGCTAGTTTTACATAAGCAATAGTTTTAGAGCCATACTGTTTATAATATTTTCAACAACTACCATAAAATATTCTTGGTGCACCACCCCCTTACCTTTCGACTTTGAAACGGCATACCCTAACCCCGGTGGAAGGGGCTTCCTTATACATTTTTCCCATAAAATGTACCGGAAGGATGATAGAACGATTACCTAAAAGCTCTTTTATTATTTATTTTTGGCATTTTTAGCGCACAGGAGCGAAGGTCACTAGGGGGTGGTGTTTGTAACCATCCCCTTGGTAAGACGAGGGTTAAATGTAATTTTCTGATCCGACTTTGAAAAACATGAAATGGTTCATCATTTTTGAACATGCACTTTTAGTGTAGGCTTCAATGGGAAATTGAATTGTTTATTATACAACCCCTTCCCCTCCAAGAACGGAAAGAGACTTTTATGCTGATGTGTATTGATACTATCTATATACCCTGTAAGTGCTTTCCCTTTTTTTGGGGGGGGGGTCATTTTAAACAATTTCTCCTCAGGGTACATAACATAGAAATGACGAAGATGACAATATATTCCAAAGCTAATAGCTTTGTGCTTACCCTACCAGAACAAAGTACATACATCATTGTACATCTAACTTGCTGTCAAACTTAAAAATACAACAATATTAAAAAAAAAATAGTATTATGTAATAGAGTCCAAAGATTTTTCCCTGCTCTCGAACCATAGCAAAATGACCACTTCTGTTGCAGTATGAGGTTAGGAATGCTAGCTACCAACCAAGTGCTCATTTTCAGCAGCCGTGGATGGGTACGTGTTAACAAGAGCTGACCATGTATGTTCGGGGTATCATAAATCATACTAAAATAGAGGGTGGTATTTTGCTCAATATATGTTGAAAATGACAGCTATTGACTGCGCCATGGGAAGTGAGATGTTCCTTATCTCATAGTGTAACAATAACTCTGATCATCAATGAAAGACATGTTGCATAATATCATGAATATAAATCTCACAAAGTGAGATTTGTAGTATGAATATTTTATTTAGTTGTGGGCTGTGCTACTTAGAACTCAAAACCCCCCTTCCCTTTGGAGTTTTTTACATGTTTGTTAGCGTGTTATGGGCAATTTTAGAGGAAATCATGAACACCTCATGAAAACCGAGTCTTATGTAACACGCTATATTGCAAATGGCAATTATCAGCCTTGTTTAGAACTATTGAAGGGCGCTTCTCTTCTCTTATCCTGCCAGGGTCCTTTCCGAATAACCCCCGATTTTATGGACAGTTCTCCGTGATAAAAGTTCATGTTTCCCCACTCATCTCCTGTGTTGAAATGTCACCGTTCCACTCCAGCTTACATTTCTCGCTTTCGTATTCCTCCGCTTAAAAAGGTGACCCTCATTGCTCGGACGGCATATGTTAGTTATATACCAATGGAAAGCTTATGACTTCAGGATGCCAAAAATATCTTTTCCAAAAAAAAAAATAATCGTGTAATATAGCCGCTAGAAACCAAAAACTAACCCTATATTTCGTTGCCGATTTACGCCCAAAAAAATACGCTCAAGCTTTCCTTCTCTGACCTTGGCAAATTCGGGTGACGTAGGCGTTTGCACACAAGTCCTTTGTTGCGCAATGCCAATCTTCCAATGTAAAAGGAACCCAAATCGCTCCTCTCTCCTGTGTTTGAATTTCCGCTATAATAGCGATAGATGTTGTTTGACTAGGTTCCTTGATTTCTGTAGATTGGTAATTAAAAATTCCCGGCTTCATAAGTGTGCAGAAATGTGAAAACACCGCATTGAATTTCCATCGCTCACGGTTGAATCGTGAGTAGCAAGCAGAGATCAGAGCAAAGGCTGTGGTTTAACACCGCATTGTGAGATTTTGACCAACCACTCATGCTCCTGAGTATAAGTTGTGGCACCCGTTCCAGAGCGGAGCTCTTCATTATATTGATTGCTGAACACAGTAGCGATTTATTCCCCTAAATATTATTAAAAAAAATAAAAAAAATTGGTCATTATTTTTTTCAGGTTAGCGGCAGAGGGTTAGGGGGACAATGTGTTCTAGGTAAAAAAAAATAAGAAAATAAATAGCTGGCCTTTAAGGTTGTGAGAAGAGGACCTGCCCTGGGCAATGTGTGGTGGTCAAAAACACCGCATGCTGAATAAAGACACGGGTCTTCCATTGATTTACGTTCACCCTCTTATGCTACCCGATGGAATTGCACGAGCTATAGGCGCTATGGCAGGGGGAGTAACGGTGGATAGTCTTAATCTGCTTTTCAAATCCAGGCCGGGAAAACGGTCACTCATTATGGTTAATGAACTTTTTTCATTAAGTATCACTGTTGGCTTGCTATCGATATTGCACGGTAAAGTCCTTGGGCTCATCGAGCGGAACATGGCGGTAATTTCTTAAACTAGCGACAATTTGGTTTTCACCACAAGACTTGCAAGCCATACTACTACGAAGCAGGCAATTCAATATGTTTAAATGCGACTGAACCTAATTCTCTGGTGACTCGAGTGGGATCATAGCCATCAAAGATACCAGATACTATACTTCAACAGGCAGTTATCGGAGTATCTGTATTGCTCATATTCTGATTTAGTTGAGCGAAATTTATAGAACTAATGGTAGATCTTCGAAAGCGCAGAAGCGAGCGATACAATTGAATGTGATTTTGTTTACTTGCTTCGACGGTTACACAATCGGTGACGTCATCACCTCACCGCCCAAGTCAAATATTGAATTTCGCTGAAGTGATGTTGCTAGAAAGACGAATTTCATTTTGGCTCTTTGTAACCAATCGTGATTAGCTAATTGACACAGTTACCTATAAAATCGCTATAAAATAGCTTTCCATTGGTATATAGCTTTAATATATGCCATCCGAGCATTGAGGATCAACTTTAGACTATTCCATTTCCTCTGGCGTTAAGTAATGGACCACCTTCCCAAATAGGACCCCGTTTTCGTTCGAAAAGACAAACACGGAATAAAGAGCATTGTATACTCCCGAGGACAAAATACCCTAGGACTATTGTTCGAAAGAATTTATTTTGTGTTTGGAAGTTAATAGTATACGTTATACACACACCCGCACCCCACACACACACACCCACATAATTCACCGAAAAATAACCAATACGTTAGGTACATTAGGTACTCCAGGAACGAAGTTTGGGGACAATTTTAAATGAGATGATTGCAAAATATTCACTAAAGGTTAAACTAAATTAACCTTCCCTGTTCTTACTGTGTGTCATTTGCCCTCGTAAAGCATGTATTGTAATAAGCTACAAATACAAAGCCATTGTGAACAATCCAAAGTAAGTAAACCGAAACATGGGCTTTGTGTGGTGGTGGGCTGGTGCTAAAAGTTCATAGAGATCAGAGTTGTGCGTAAGTTCTTGTCCTTATCAGCATCCTGATTTAGAGGTTAGGTACCTTCCAACCTGGAGAAATTCAAGATTTCACCGATATCGCTGAGAGGTACATACAACCACACACCCCTCGGCTGGCGCTCGAGTGCATCCCCAAATGCTGAACACTTTCCTGTATTATCCTGGTATATAAGCTTATATAGCTGGGCTTATGATTTGACATACGTCAACGTAAGTATTATCATTTGGCATCCCTTACTCCAATAGCCCATATTATTATCATTGGCAAAGCTTGGACGGCAAGATGTAAGGTGGAGCTGGACATATAACCCAAGGCCACCCTTCATTCATGGGTAACCTGTTTTTCAAAACAACTCCGTATAGTTGCTGATCGGGGCGAGCACCCGAATTAGCCTCTAGAGTGGATTACAAAAATCCTGATTCCGAAACTACAAAGAATTATCTTGGAAACTAGATCAAGGTAAGCCAGGTAGATATTCTCATATGGAGGATTTTTTGCATGCAGAGGGTCCGTTACTATGTTTGGTTTCAATAGGCCTATGTATCGTAATGGGGTTGTCTGAACCTATAGAACTAGCGCGAAAATTGAACGTTTTTATCGGGGACTTCGCAATTCGCTACGGGCCGCATCCCTTTTCCCACTCCCCCTCAATGCCTTCAGTATTCATTTCAGTATTGAGAATGTTCAAAACGTTGGATTCAATTTCAGTTTCAATTTAGAAACAGGATATAGACGTTTCAATTATGACGTCAGTCACCAGCCATGTTGGGGACAAGACGCATACTTCCAGGGACTACAATACATTCACCTGTCAATCGATCCAGTTTTAGCGATTGCAACAGGGGCTCATTGACAGTTGAATGTATTATAGTACTGGAATGAGTCTATCTGTCCACCAACATGGCTGGCTATTGAATACGGTCTATAGTACTTACCGGACAGCCGTACGCTCAGACGACGAAAATGATGTGGTTGATAAATCCCTAGAGCTAGTGATTTGCCAAGGTTTGACAAGATTCAACAATGGCCTGCGCTGTGTGCCAAGACCACACGTAAATGGGGTGTGACAGCGTCGGTATGCAAAACATCAGGTCTTCTAAAAATATCATCCCTATCAAAGAGATGTGGTCAGATGACAAGAACTGGTCCTCACCTATAATAAATAGCTCTTGGCATGGTGGATTGTAACCTCTCCGACATTCCAGGTTACTACGGGAGTGAGTACTGCAGGGGCGGTTCTTGAACCCGCATTTTATTGTTAGTTATAGACTAATGCCAAAAAAACGAAGTCATGGTTTTATTAACACCCCGTCAGTCAAGAAGACATCCAGCCAAGACCAAAACAGTGCTGTTGCAGAACTCTGGGTGGCCTCCCTCATCATCAGTGTACCCCAAAACTGAAGTACATGACTATCAATGCAATCTAAGTATTTATGCTGTCAGCTGAATTTAAATGAATCGGTTTATCTGTATCACCCCGTGAAAAGAAATTCGAGGTCCCAAAAAACTGTCACCTTGTTTTGTAGTTTTGTAACTTGGTAGTTTAATTTGGATTAAGGGCTTTCAGTGTTCACTTTTAGCCACTGAAGAAGCGTTCCAGTATTTCTTTATCTTTCTTACACAGAGCAGCCCCCTTTATGATAAAGCACACACTGTTCAAAATAATTACATTGAGAAGAAATGGCAATGATAAAATACAGTGCAGAGCCTAGACCGCCTTGATCAAGGGCTAACAGACGTCCGCTGATACCCCCTCTTTTTAAGGAGAGAAATTCCCCTTCTTCCCATGACCAAATACAAGTTATCATGGAGAATAAAAGTTACCATTATCTCTTTGATGAATTATTCAGAAAATAATAGCGAACAAGTACTGCATCTACATTTTTACAAAAGCCTTATAAGAATCATTCATTTTTGTGTTTTTAATATAAAAAGCCAGGAAACCTTGGAACGTCTCTATAAAAATCCTTTCAATTCGTTCCCGAATTGTTCATCATCGTAATCATCGTAAGGTAATTCTGCATGAGATTCTGAAAGGAATACCCCCTAACCTGTTAAATAATTGCAAAGGACAAATGTCGGCATTGCCAAATGGCACGTAGCACAACAGATATCCACATACCATTATAATTTTACACATTTGCAGAGTATTTCCATCCACATCAAAGCACTGCTACTAGGTTGCTGTCATAAGGCTCAAGCCTATCATGCAGTAGATTAGGAAGGATCAGAAGGTTTACGCCCTAACTTATTTTTTTCGTAAGAGTATGAGTCTGTTCATGTATTACTCTATGTACACTGGATCAACAGCTTAACGATCAAAGGCACGATGCTTTCATGCTTCATAAGAACCATTCAAGGTGAATCAGAGGAGAGCGAAACTCTGATATTTAATCGAGGGATATTTAAACATAAAATCCAGAAATGATTACCTGAATAAATCCCAGCAGTGTTGCCTCACCAGGATTTGCATCGGGGACTGTTTTGCTTCAGACGCAACATCGTAGACCCACTAAAAAATGCTATGTACTGTGTACAACTAACGACTAAGAACCAAACATGTATAAAAAAAATAAAAAGTTTTTTTTTTTTTTTTTTTTTTTTTTTTTTTTTTTTTTTTTTTTTTTTTTTTTTTTAATTTTGCATTTTTTAATTTTGTCTATTTTCACCGACTCTCTCTCTCAATCATTTGCTACAGAAGATATTTCATTAACGGTGCTTTTTCTTTCCCATACCAAAACAGCAAATTAACGAAATAAGTTACAGAAAACGCGACGGTATTCTTGTCTGCATTGAGCATTTGTAACATTATAAACTATGGGTCATATAGTGAGGGTGCTGTACAGAAAGATGCCTGAAATCCATGCCCTATGTTCCACAAACCCGTTGGCTTGCTACACAGTGAAGGTGACGGGCAATCCAATGCTTCAAATACAATTCGAATGAGAAGTGCAGGGACTGATAAGGTGCTTGGCAAAGAAAGAAAACAATAGCAGTAGCTGTCAACAGAACGCACATGATCCTTACTTTAGAGACCTTTAGTTGTAAAGCAGCACTTTGCTGACACGTTGAGTACGCTGGTGTAGCTTCGACATATCTTCCAGCACATAACGAAGACTGAACCATGCAGGACATTTACAAATATAAATTAATGATCCGAGAAACAACCGAAGGGCCCCATACTTCATAAGTACATAAAGCAAAACTCTCAGGATAGTTAATGTACCTGTCGATTGTGCCATATGGCCCCCCCCCACCACAGTATAAGTTTTAAAAGTGATAAAAGTAGGAATAGAAATACTTGAAAATAAGAAAACGTCAGTGCCATGTCATGACTGCTGTAGTGAACGTACGTGTTCTACTTTTTCCAACCTGATGTCTTATTGGATAGCAAACGGCCAAATACCTCGTCTGTTGTCACTACCGTCACTAATAAAAAGAAATTAATGAAGCAATACCAATCGAAGAATACAAGAACGCAGGCATTTTGTCCTCCATAGGGCGGTCAGTTTAGTTATATGGGCGAGAGTGCAAATGAATATCTCTTCTCCGAGACCAATGTGAGAAAATAAATATCTGCATGCTAAGTTGGCTAAGTAAAAGTTAGTGTCGTGTTTCATACGATGAGGACAACATTACAACCCAATTAGAAACATTACATTACTTATGACGCCACCGTACGATTTACGGATACACTTTTCGCTTATCTGTGTAACTGATGAGCTGTAAAGGTACACGATTCACGTTGTTTTGGATCGCTAAATTAAACATCTCCTTACATGAGTTGTTCAGATGCTTGGTTCGAAATATGTCATATATACGCAGATGAAGTAGTTAGATTTGTTTTTCATTACAAAAATTAGCAGTCGCAGTAGATCTTGCGACTATCAAAAGAACGTTTCTTTGTGTGATCGTAATCCGAATCATTTACCCGTTCAGCTTCAATTCTAAATATGGAAGACCACTATTATTACTGTCAAAGGTAAATTGTTTTTAAAAAAAAAAAACCTAAATTCTGTAATTGCCATCAATTATCACGTCATGTCAGCGCGCGATCATGTTAGGAGATTTTGTCTCGGAGATCTCACCTACGGTATTATGTTGGCATTCTTATAATTAAATCTCTTAGATGGATTATACTCCTTTACTGTCTCTGGGAAACCAATGGTGTTCGCAAACGTAGACCTAAAAACTTGTACATTCTTGACTTCTCATGCTGATTCTTTCAAATTATATCAGTCATTCTACTTTATGTGTATAATGTTTCTAAAAATTGCTCACTTTGAAAATACTAACATTAAAAGCTTTGCGGTTCGTAGTTATTTAAAGTGTAAAAATTATTATAGTGTGCCAACGAACGAAAACTCGAGTTATACTTTCCGTTTCTGATAGATAATGATCGTGGTCCTCGGCGGCGTCCTCAATAAGACATATACCACACGTTACCATAGGCAGTAGTGTCGACTATAAACGGGTCTCGACCTTTTGCCCAACCCAACCAAATCATTGACCATGAATCCATTCATAAGTTTGATCTTATGTAAATGAGTCCCAATCACAGGGCACCATCCATCACTGATCAGTGACATGTATGGATGAGCGATGGTGTTAACCACGACACTGTTGCCATGAACATTGGCGAGTACGTTCGCCTGTTTTTACACATGTGGACGCTTGTTAGAAATAGTCTTTTCGGATCTTTTTCAGCATCGTATGTCAACCAAGGACCTACATACACCATGTAAAGAATAAGATTATCTTGGTTGTCCGCTTTACAAAGAGATATAGCTCTAACAGTTTGTCCGGTGGCGCCCTCTTGGAATACGCCCAGCAATCACTTGTGATTTTTGCCATAGAGTAGCCTTTATACCCTACCAAAACTACCATCTTTATAAATTAACCATTTTCGGATTTTTCGGAATGTTCATCATAATAAAATTCACATATGTTATTTATGATAATATATTCTACATAGAGCTTCTACCAAGAAAATCCCTTGAGCACTTTTCTACGCAACGACGTGAGTTTTCTCATGTCCTATGCGTTAAGCACAGAGTACGCACGGCAGGTCATAGCCCTATTGAATGCACTGTGTGCACATTGTATAGGGAAAATGGACAGTACCTCCTGCAAAGATGCCATACACATGCACCATTCACACCATCAACCTCACCGTTACGTTTCCGTATTTACATTATTTCCATAGGTTGCACCGCCAAAATGAATTTCCCCTACAACAATTAGTTTTAAAATGAGACCCGAGGTCCATTTCCAGGAAGAAGCGCCCATTGTTTTCGACCCAGTATTTGCATATTTGGAATGCTTACCATGTATTAGATCACACCTGAGTGATAAGCCGAGTACGCTGTCTTTTCTGCTAATAAAATAATGATTTGTATTTCTTCTTGCACGCCAGAAACCAAAGCATGTTTTTTTTACATGGGATGATTGTACGATAGCATGCAAGTTCAAAACAAAGTTTGCGGTTTTCTTTTGTACTTGTTTTTCTCCAATCCAGTGCAATTAGAGCGATTCGCATTCCGAAAATCATCCTCCTGGCACTTAAACTAATCAAAAACAAACATTTCGGACGATGTCGTAGTTGTTGTCTGTCATACTTCCATCAATTTCAGCCCGATATCATAACCGACTACCATTTTTAGGAAGTTTTGCAAAACCGATGACAGTTTTTTCATTTATTTTCAACTCTCAGCTATTTTTGCACTATGCCTAGTAAACTTCCCACACTTACCGGCGTTAAAATATAAGGGGTTCACTTTTTTATAATGCATCATAAATATATTCGGAGAACCTATTTGCGAGTGTCGGTTGGTGCAAATGGAAAATACGACTTGCAATTGCTCTATAAGAAGAACATCAGCTGTTAGTGTGTTTTTTCCATTAAACGTATGCAATTAAGAATCACACTTCAGTACGTAAAGAATGATTTTTCTAATCGGTTCGATTGCAGGCTTACCGGCGTGGGTGTGTCTTGTTGCAATCCCTATAATCGCGCCGGTGTAACCTAGTTTGCTATGCTGGTTCGAACCTCCAAGGCAAACTAGAATTTTTTTTTTTTGAGAAACAGAAATGACGACACAGACATCGACCGGAATTTTGGGTAGTTATTTCCTGTAGCATAGCGCAGTTGCGAGTGTTTTCCAGGTACTAAAAGATATATATCCCTAACGTCCCCAGAGGAAAACCTGACGATAACCGCAAGAAAGTGAGGTAGCGGTAATTTCGCTCGTTAGATCTAGGAGCAATCTCTCCCTAACCCATGACAGGGGTCCGCTTCCGTGATTTTCTGAGAGTTGCATTTTGGAAGCAGTGTAAGGGACGTAGGGATATACAAGTATAGGGTGCTTCAAGTTCAAAATGGACTTATTTAGGCAGTGGTTATGGGAAAAATAACACTGTACACACCACCACTACCACCACCCCACCACCATGGATTTTTTTTTTTTGGTGGGGGGGGTGAGTTATTCATCACTAAAAAGAAGAAATTCGTCGAAGCCCCATTGTCGTGGACGGTTCACTCATAACACACCCTTCTCACTAGAATTAGTTCACCCACCTCTACTATCAGCCATCTAAAGAGTGGAAAAGCCCAGTGCCCTGATAACATACCAGCAATTTCGGGGCCCCCCCCCCGAAGTACTGCGGCCCACGAGTCTTGAATGGCTCCAGGAGTTAGTACACATGGTTCTTTACCAACCAGTCCCCTACCACAATCGCACTCCCCAAACCCAACACCTTTGACAACCCCAGAACTACCGCACAATATCACTACTGTGTGTTTCCTTCAAACTCCTTAGAGGAAAAGGCCTGATCCTGGCCCGGCTGGAGCCATCGTCGAATCCCATCTGCCTGACGCCAGGCGGATTTCGTTCGCCGTGGCCGGAAAACTGTCCATCAGATTGTAAACCCCAAATTATATTGGTGGACCTTAACTGGCAGCATCTGACACCAAGTAATGCACCACGGTTTTTGACACAAACCCCAAGCTCTCAGGACATCCGATCTTCACCTTATCCATTCATATGCAACATGCAGCAAACCGTACCTTTGTTCTTACGTCCAGTAATGGGGCAGAGCAGTCGACTCCGTCGCCTATGAATGGAGTGCCACAAGGATCAGTACTGGATCCCATGCTGTTCAATTTGTAATCCGCGATCTCTACCTCAAACAACCATCTAGACAATATGGCTACGCCGACGATCTTGCCTTCTTCACTTCGGCCAAAGCTGGACGAAGTAGGAAGTACACTTACTGCATATAAGCTCATATATGGCCCTAACTTACAGCATATCTCACGACCTGGAGACCGAGCTGAGTGAAGCCAAGACAACCGCTACTGTCCCTCCATCCTCAACACCCAAGAGGCTCATCGCCAGCTTCAAACAAATCAACATCAATGGAGCACCTCTGCCACTTTCTACGCCAACTAATCTGGGAGTGAAGCTTGATCTGCAGCTTACTTATCGGCATGCATCCGAGTCCTTATGTTCAAAGGTATCTTCGAGGAATAACCTCCTGTGCCACCTTTGCCTTCATCTCAAAAAAGGCGCATCGCCAGCTTCAAATCAACATCAATGGAGCACCTCTGCTATACAATCCTAGACCAACTTATCTGGGATGAAGCTGATCGGCAGCTTACTTATCGCAGCATCTCCAGTCATTATGTTTCAACAGGTATCTTCGAGGAATACGCCTCCGTGCCAACCATTGCTGGATCTTCATGGGGTTGGCTAGCCCATCCACTTTACGCACCATCCTCCCTGGGCTCTGGTCTACAGTGCTGCTGAATATGCCGCCCCAGCATGTTGCAAGATATGTTTTACCAAAAGCATTGCTGAAGAACTTCACACCTAACTGGTGAATAAGGCTCTGTTGGAAACCGCATTCAACATTCAAACATCTTACAGACATGGAGCATTGCCTTGCTAGATATTCCAGGACCAGCCATTTACTATCACCCCTATTGACGCACCCACCGGTCAAAATCTTCCACGTTAGGAATGGGTCACCTTGAACAGGATTCGCACAGGAATCGGTTCGTTTCAACAGCAATATGCACCGATGGGCCGGGGGCTTGCGACCATCTCCATTCCTGCCAATGTGGCTCTCCATCACAGACTCGGATCACATTCTCAACGACTGCCCTAACCTTTCGTCCACCGGTGCATGGATATAGACTTCTCAACAAACCCAACCAATCAAAAGTGAGCTTTGCTCCACCAACTTCAACATCTTTAGCTGCTGTCTCATAGGCAAACCGAAGAAGAAGAGATAGCAGGGAAAGATTTTGGAAATAACTCGGAGAAACATAAATACCAGGATGGGTATGGTTGGGCAACCAATTCACGCACGACACTAACTCTAAAAGAAATTGAACCTGGGATGGGCCGCATCAGGATGAAGTGGTCAAACTTCTCGCGCCAACAATTAACTAGATCAACTCCAGAATCCTTTTGCTTATGAATAGAACTTACTGTTGTATTTTTCTTAGTGTTCCTATATATTGAAGATCTTATACTACGTTGGGTACAAAGTGTTTGAATATGTCATATGTTCTGTTCATGCTATCACACATGGAGACTTCGATAAGATGGGCGTATTTTTAATTCTTTAGTACGTTCACGAGCTTTATCGATGTTCGTGTTCCAAAGGAACAGTGAGCTCGATTATCTGAGTGGAAATGCCATCATCTTGAAAAACAACCATATCAGGCTTTCGATTAGTGACTCAAAATGTTAGCGGTAGACCTTTCGAGTAAATACCGCAATTGAATTCATTTCTGATGGCGATGACTCTCAATTAAATCCTCATTTGGATATTTGGAGGATATCAAAGCCAAGACCAAGAATTCCAGACGTGCTTGCATTTACAGCAATGCCTTTTCTCTAAGTCCTTATCTCTGCGGGGAAGACATCCCAAACAAAAATAAAAAATACATTTTCGGAAGTGAGGGGTACGGCCCCTACACGTTTTGGAATAAATCTGGTAAATTTTGGTCCGTTTTAAAAAAAAATCACAGCCAAATGGCACAGAGAAAATTAGCTTCCCCCGGGGCTTTGGAAAAAGTTCCTCCGCCCACTGGTTCTGATGCTGTCATCACATGAATTTAAATGGATCTTTTTTTTTATATCTAGGAATCGAAAAAAATCACAAAATCAGATTTTTGGTCATGTTGTAAGAATAGTTTTTAAGTATCCTTTACATACCTCACTGTTATAGGACAAAAGCAACCTAATACGGACAAATCGGATATTTATTCATTATGTCCTACGGCATTACTACCACACGTAATTCAATGGAGATTCATATCTTGGACTTGGCTGTTTCCTCCTTTTCTATCAATTTCTCCGCCTGAAGAGATTCATCATTGACAGTCTATTGTACCTAATCTTTCAACCTTATCACCAAAGAAAGTCAGGATATCATTGGCACGATCAGCATCAGAGTTAGCGCTGGCAAAGCGCGTCAGGAAATCATTGGTAAGATCAGCGTCAGAGTTACCGGTGGGAAAGCCGCCTTGAAGATAAATTTTAAAGACTTTTTAGTGTTATGAACAGTCCCTTATACCACAAAAAAGAAATTTGTCGAAAAAGATCACGTCATTTTAGCATCAACAATGAGTTCACTGAGTTTGTCTTTTTAAAACAATAAGCGAATTTAGTCTTAATCAAAGGTGATTTGCGCCATACATCCGCTATCAGAATCCTCCGACCGCCTCTTCTGGTGGATCTTTTCTATTATCAAGGAAGGCGAGTCCTGATGGTATCCTCCTTAGTGAAATAGGGCATAGATTTTTTTTTCTGTAAAGTTACGGTTACGTATACCGCGTTAACAATTATTAAAAATGTTTAATTGTTTATATATGTTTAAACTTCTATTAATTTATTGCAAGAGAAGCCTTCCTCCTTGATACGTTGGGGTGCACTATAACGTATACAACTATCGTAAGAACAAAACATGCAAAAAACAAGATCGGAGGAGTTATTGTTTTTCTCCTTTTCGAAAATGTGCTTATTGGTTTTTTCACTGTGCCAATAATTTCCTTAATTCCTTTTGTGTCCTTTTTCACCCGTCTCTCTCCTATTCATTTGCTACAGACTATATTCCATAACTTTTGCTTTTCTTTCTCCATCAAAAACCGCAAATTAAACGGCAGAAATACAGAAACGCGACGTTATCTTGTCTGCACTGAGCATTTGTAACATTATAACTAATGGGGTTGCTACACCGTTGATGTACAGAAAATACTGGAAATCCATGACGCACTTGTTCCACACGCGCTAGTGCCCAGTGCGGGCATTCCAATGCTTCAAATAGAATTTCAGTGAGATTGTAGCTGATAGGGTCTTGGCAAAGAAAGAAACACTACCACCCAGCATTAGCTGTCAACATGAACGCAACATGGTTCCTTACTCTTAACGAACTTTCGTGTGAAGCATCACTTTGCTGACATCGTTGAGTACGCCTTGTGTAGCTCGACATAATACATTCCCGCAATAACGAAGACAGACACCATGCAGACCTTCACTATATAAATATAAGGATCCTAGAAACAACCGACAGGCCCCACCTTTCATATGTCACATAGAGCAAACTCTTCAGGAATCCATTAATGTAACATGTCTTCGTCTGGCCATATGGCATCGTAAGTTTTAAAATGATAAAATGTCAATAGAAATACTTGAAATAACGAAAGCCAGTGCCCATTTCTGCTGTAGTGAACGTACGTGTTCTACTTTTTCCAACCTGATGTCGTATGTGATAGCAAACGGCTAAATACCGGTCTGTTGTCACTACCGTCACTATTAATAGAAGTATTAAGCAATCCCATCGAAGAAAACAAGACACGCAGACAATTTTGTCCTCCATAATGGCGGTCCATCTGTATGGGCGAGAAGTGCCATTGAATAATCTGTTCCTCGAGACCATGGATGAGATAAACAATATCTGCCACTGCTAAATTGGCTAATTTACAAGTTAGTTGTTGTCTTCATACGATAGATAATTACAACGTCAAACATAACATTGCTTAATACCCACCGATACGATTACATTATCTGTTTTCAGCTGAAGAGCTGTAGAGGTACTGATTCACGTTGTTTGGATCACTAAATTAAACATCTCCTTACATGAGTTGTTCAGATTGCTTGAATCGAAATAATGCCATTATATACGCAGATGCTGTAGTTAGCATTCACTTCATCCCACTAGCAGTCGCAAGTAATCTTCTGGCTATCGAAAGAACTTTTTTTCTTTGGTGATTCTCATCCTTAATCATTTACCCGTTCAGCTTCAATTTCTAATATGGACCGCACACGATTAGTTACTGTCAAGTTTTTTCTCATTATAACACACGAAATTGGCTTAATTGCCCTTAATATCACGTCCATGTCCAAGAGCGCCATCACTTTTAGGATTTTGTCTCGGATCTGACTACGGTATTTGGCACTTCTTATATTAAATCTTTAATGATGGATTATTCTCCTTTACTCTCACCGGAACCATGGGTGTTAGCAACGTAATCTTTGAATTTACACATTTTATTTTTCATGCTTGATTCTTTCTACTTATTATAGTCATTCAATTTATGTGTATAATATAATGTCTTAAATTCTTAATCCACTATCTTAAAAGCCTATGAACTTTCTGCGTTCAAGTGTTGTGTGTTGCGTAATTTATGCAAAGTGTGAATTATATAGGGCACGAAAAACTCGAGTCATACTTTCTTGTTTTGATATAACATGATCGTGTCCTCGTGCGTCCCTATCATACATATACGCAACGCACCCAGACACTGACCAGGCACACACACTCACAGCGATTACAGCTTTTCCGTATAGATTTTGCTATTGATTGGAATGCTTACCAAGGTATTAGTTCACACCTTAAGTGAATCAGCCGAATACGTCGTCTTTATTTAATAAGACTGATGATTTATTACTTTCTATCGTGCACGAAAATCAAAGCATGGTTTTCATATGGAATGATTACGAGCAGTCAAGTTCAAAACAAGTTCGCGGTTTTCTTTTGTACTTGTTTATCGAATGCAAGTGCAATTTTGGAGATTCGCTCTAAAAAAATCTCCTCCTGCACTTTAAACCTAATCAAGAAACACCATTTCAGATGATGTCATAGTGTTTGATGTCATAATTTTCCATTAATTTTCAGCCCGATATCATAACCGACTACCATTTTTAGGAATTTGCAAAACCGATTACCGTTTGTGTTCCACGAGTTTCAACTCTCAGCTAGTTTCGCACTATGCCTAGTAAATTCCACATTACCGCCGTTAAAATTATAAGGGGTTCACTGTTTAGAATGCATCCTAAATATATGAGAACCTATTTTTTGAGTGTCTGTATGGGCGAGAGGTGCAACTGACAATACCTGCCACTGCTAAATTGGCTAAGTAAAAGTGTTGTTGTTTTCATACGCTGAGAAATATGCAAAAAACTACTAAAAACATTGCATTACTTATTATTCCACACGATAAGATTACGGGAGACAATTTTTGTTTATCTGTTCATTGAGAGTGTGAGGTACTGATTCAAGTTGTTTGGATCGCTAAATTTTCCTCACATGCGTTGCTCAGGTTGCTTGAACCGAAATATGCCCTAATAGTTTACGAAGATGCAACAGCTTAAGTATTTACCTTCACCACAACTAATTTGCAGTCGTAAGTGAAAACAAACATGGGCCTCAAATTCAAAATGGACATTATTAGAATAAATAATAAAAACAGAAAAAACCAACAAACACAACCACCACCACCACCGCCAACACCACCACCACCACCGCCAACACCACCACCACCACCACCACCACCACCACACCACCACCACACCACCTACTGATGTGATATGGATTTTCATACAAAGTACAACAAATGTCGTAGAAGTTTAACCCGCATCTTAACGATTTTTTGGGGGGGGGGGTGGAGTTAGGTTAGTCACAGGTCGGCCCTGATCATTTATTGCAATCCGCCATTTGGATTTTTCACCATTGTTTCTAGATTTGTTGATTTCGAAACCAAAGATGATTTGTTGCTTAATTTTGTTAGTCTTAAATTAATCTTATCCAAATATATTCATATAAAACATTGTAAGGGCTTGTCTGCCACCAATTTTCTTCTATGACTATATTTGTAAGCACCTAAAACAATAGCTTCATGACCGGCATCTTGAATTTTTTCAGCCAAATTTTCATTAATTTGATAGTTTTATTGCCATTTTGTTTTAACCATTTTTTCTTCAAATTTTTCAGCCCAAATAATTCTGTGACAATTATCTTATATAATACAAACTAATGCTTTTCTTTGACATAGTTAATTTTTGAATAAATGATCGAGCCGCCATGTAAACGAAAACCCTGTGTAGTCATCACTCCTAAAAGGAAGCTTCGAAATTCGGCTCAAATAAACGGCCAAAAAAAATTACACCTTTTCACATATCGCATTTTCTTAAAACTAAAATCAGCGCATGCCCTTTCAATTTATCATTTTCTACGGCAGATATTGATAAAATTACCAAAACAGCCAAAAAAAACCAAAATCAATTGTTTTCCACGTGGGGGGTGGATACAAACACATGTGGCTAGGAGCACCTGAAGTTAGGAAATGCGCTATTAGGCAATCGGAGATGTACCCGGTTTTAAAACATCGGACCAACAACGTGAACCCCCACTATGAAAGACGCGAACAGCAAAAATATACTTAATTAGGCTCAGTACACGGCCCAAAATTCCATTTTAAAATCGCTTTCTAAAAACTAAAATTAAAGCTATGCCAGTTCACTTTTTATCATTTTCTTACGAGAGATATGATAAATTAACCAAAATAGCCGTGATAATTACTAGTTAATAAAAAAAATCCAAATCAATGTTGTTCACGTTGGGGGTGGATACAAAACATGTGACTAGGAGCACTGAAGTTAGGAAAGGTTTTATTAGGCAATCGGATGATGTACACGGTTTTAAAACATCGGACCAACAACGTGAACGGGAAAGACGAAACAGCGGAAATAACTTAATTCTACAACGTAGAATATCCACTAAGATGCTTCAGGTCGCCGCGTGGAGCGGCTAAGGCTGTCAAAACACAACACAAGAAAGTAAAGTCAGAATGGTGGGATTCAGAAGTGCCCAAACCTCCCGAAACCAACCTCCTCCAACCTGGACACTTCTTACACACCACCAGGTAAACTTCTTATTAAGTAGCAAAGAAGAAAAAACATCCTACGTGCCTGTCGTCGCAGTTATATCCCACCTTAGGATGGGGAATGTGATTCTCTTTACAATGAATTATTGAATTCTGAACCCTGGGAGAGCGACATCCAATGGTTTCAGACCTGACATACTGCTTGGACAGGAAACCTCGTGAGCGCCCTCAACAGGAAGGCCTGGAAGACTATGAAAAGCCGCGCCGGCAGACGGCAGAGTTGCCAAACCATCAAAATATCTGGTCTGGCAAAACTCCTCGCAAACGGTTGTTTCAAGGATATTGATAAGGATCCACTCGCTCTGTTAAAAAAAGAGATCACCAAAACTTCGTCGAGCCCTGGCGTGGACGGGTTCACTTTCAACAACCTTCTCACAAGATGAGCTTACCTCTGATATCGCCAACTAATAAAGAGGAGGGAAGAAAAAGAACCAGGGGCATGCTGATAACTAATCCAGCGGAGTTCCTGATGCACACGGCCCACGATGTCTTGAATGCTCCAGGAGTTATACACATGTTGCCTACCAACCAGTCCCAAGATATGAGGAGGGCATACATCATCGCACCAAAACAATTTAATTTGTGCAGGATGCCAGCTGTTAAGGAAGTAGAGTGGCTGGTATTAAAACAATCAAGCCTGTTGACAACCCTTAGACCTACCGCCCACCCAAATCACTACTGTGTATTTCGAAAAAATGGGGCTTATGTGTTTGTTAACACTTGCCAATAACTTCTTAATTCGTGTCTCGTTTTCACACAGTATCTCTCCGGTATTTCCTTCAAACTCCTTGAAAGGCTGATCCTGGCCCGGACCGGGATTCGCCGTGGCGGAAGCACTGTCCATCAGATTGTAACCTCACAAAAAGTTTTTGTAACCTCACAAAGATCTTGGTGGACCATTGTACACTTATTGCAACATGCTGCACACCGTAGCTTTGTTCTTAAGACCAGGGATGGGCAGAGCAGTCGACGGAGTCGCCGGAGGAACGAGTCCAACAAGGATCAGTACTGGCTCCTATTGCTGTTCTATTTGTATATCAGCGATCTACCTTAAAGCAACATTACCAATATGGCACGCAGACGGATCTTGCCCTCTTCACTCGGACCCCCAGAAGCTGGACTGATATGGCCCTGCTGCTGCATATCCAAGACCTGGGGGACCCCCAAGCGAGTGCAGCCAAGACCACCGACTATGCTTCCATCTCAACACAAAAGAGGTTCGTCGCCCAGCTTTCAAATCAACCTCAAATGGAACCCTATTGCCAACAACCCTACCCAACTTATCTGAATGAGCGTGACGGACAGCCTTACTTATCGGCCTCCCTTACTCTATATTTTACTTCTCTCCTTACTACTTCCCATTTTATCTACTCTCTTGTTTACTCTTGAGACACTCGAGTCATATGTGCAAAGGTATCTTCAAGGAATAACTCCGGCCACCTTGCTGGATCTCTTCATGGGTGCTAGCCCACACTATACGCACCACCGGACCCTGGCTCTGGTTACACAGTGCTGCATATGTGCCGCCCCAGCATGGCGCAATAGCTTTCACACAACCGCGAGTGGATCGGAGAGGAGAATCACACACATAAAACGGTGATAAGGCTCTGTTGGACAAGCCTCATATGCTGCCCCCCATCACATTGTAAAGAATCACACCAAGCTCGGCAGACACGATTTTCTCGTCGACCCTTCTGGCAACACTGCTGAACTCTCGAGCTCCCCATTCAACATCTACAGCGGGGAACATCAGCCCTGGCTAGCTACTAAACCAGAACCACTTTCACTATCAAAACTATGACATTAATCCTACCTGTAGAAATCGCCACGGAAGGAAGGGTCACCTTGAACAGGATTCGAACAGGATTCGCACAACAGCAATATCACCGGTGGGGCTGCGACTATCTCCAACCTGCCAATGTGTCTCTCCATCACAGAATGCGGATCACATTTTAACTTTGTCCACCGGTGGAAAAAAACTTCTCAACCCCAACCAAGTGCAGTTGAGGAGCCTCCACCAAACTTCGGCAACCAAAATTTTTACCGTCGACACAGTCTCCGAAAGAAACGAACTGGGAGGGGCCACATTGTGACGGGCCCAACCTTTATCGAGCACAATTAACTCGATCAACTACAGAATCCTTGCCTTTAGAATCGATAATTATCTATTCTCTTTCTGTTGTATTTTATGAGTGTTCCTATGAGGAGTTTACTCGTTGTTAAAAAAATGTTGATATGTCAGGAATCGTTAGGGGGATGATAGACCTGTTCAGAGGTAAATACGCAATTTGAATTCATTTCTGATTGTGCGAAGAATAGTTGATTTACCACTAGAAGTAATTGTACTACCCAGAAAATTTTTTTGAACACTTGCAGAGATTTTAGAAACATTGTCCACGTACTTTGGGTTAATAAATTAATCCTTATTCAACGAAAAATTCCGCGATTTGGTTATTGGTATAAGATCTCCATCATTTGAAATATTCCACAAACAATGTAGTCGCTTTCGCCGCCCCTCTATATCATCATGCTACCAAGAAAGAAAGTATCGTCTACCTACGGGTGATGACGAGAACTGTATGCAGAGTATAAGCGAATCACTATTGTGCTGATTTAATGTACTGTCAGTGTTATCACAAGGGAGTCAGCTAAAGAATGCTAGAACCTTCAGCTCCACTTAAATCTCTCATTTGAGTATTTGGAGGATTTCCAAGCCAAGAACCAAAAAATAAAATTCACCAGACTTGCGTGCATTTACAGCAATGCTTTTCTCTAAGTATTATCAGCGGCGGAAACATGCTATATTTTCGGAAGTGAGGCGGGGTCGGCCCCTACCTTTTTGGGAAATAAAATCTGGGTAAATTTGGTCCTTTAAAAAAATAATCCCAGACCAAATGGTACAAGAAGAAAAGAAATTAGCTTCCCCGGGCTTGAAACAGTTCCTCGCCATGGTTCTGAGGCTGCAAGCTGATTGAATGGATCTTTTGTTTTTTTATCTAGGAATCGAAAAAAAAATCATCCAAAAAAATGAGATTGTGGCATGTTTGTAACAAGTTTAAGGTATCCTAACATACCTCAAAGTTAAGGTCAAAAAAATCGGGATATTTTAGTCATTACTGTCCGTACTGACACTTACTACCACACGAATCAAATGGAGATTCATATCTTTGGACCACTGCTGTTTCCTCCTTTTCATATCCAATTTCTCGCCTGAGAGATTCATTCATTGACAATCCTATTGTACACTAAATCTTAACAATCCTTATCAACAGAGACGTTAGGATATTCATTGGCAAGATCAGCGTCAGAGCTAGCACCACGCTGGGCAAAGCCATTGAAGATGAAATTTAAAAGACTTTTGAGTGTTATGGAACATGTCCTTAGTACACAAACAAAGCATTTGTTCCAGTAAAAGATCACGTCGTTAGCATCAACAATTGAGGTTATGAGTTTGTCTTTAAACAATAGCGAATTATTATCGGTTCTTAATAGAAGGTGGTGATGATTGCGCCTCTACGCTCATAAGACGCCTCCGAACCTGCCTCTTCTGGTGGATCTTTCTATTACTCCAAGGAAGGCGGAGTACTGATGGTATGACTTCGCTTAGTGACAATAGGGAATTAGGATTTTTCTGTAAAGTTACGGTTTAAGTATACGCGTTAACAATTATTAAAAATGCATTCTTCGTCTATTATATGTTTAATATTTCGATTATATTTTATGCACAGCCTTCTCCTTGTTAAACGTTGGGGTGCACTATTAACGTATACCAAAACTACCGATAAGAACAAAACATGTAAAACAACAAGATCGTTGGAGGGAGTTATTGTTTTTCTCCTTTTCGAAAATGTGCTTATGGTTTTGTTAACGCTGTGCCAATAACTTCTTAATCTCGTGTCTTCACCCCAGGCTATCTCCAATCAGTTGTTACAGAAGATATTCCATAACGTTTGCTTTTCTTTATCCCATACCAAAAACAGCAAATTAAACGGCAGGAAGAAAAAAACAGAAAGACAGAAATTACAGGGAAAACGCGACGGTATTCTTGTCTGCCACGGAGCATTGGTAAACATTATAAACTATTGGTTTCTACAGAGTTGATGAACAGGAAAGATTAATGAGAAATCCATGACCACTTGTCCACAACGCGCTGTGACCAGTGACGGGCATTCCAATGCTTAAAAATCCAATTTCCGTGGAAGTGTTATAGACTGATAGGGTGCTTGGCAAAAAGAAAAGAAAAGGAAAACAATAGCATTAAGCTGGACAAACATGAACGCAACATGGTTCCGTACTCTTAACGAACTTTCGTGTGTGAAGCAGCGCACTTGCTGAGATCGTCGTGTACGCTTGTGTAGTCTTCGACATATCTTCCAGCACATAACGAAGACAGATACCATGCAGACATTCACTAATATCAATATAGGATCCTAGAAACAAGCCGAGGGCCACCACACGTCATATGTACATAGTAGAGCAAACTCTTCAGGATCAATTACGGTACATGTTCTTCTTTGGCCATAATGGCACAGTAAGTTTCAAATGATAAAATTGTGTAATAGAAATACATGAAATAAAACAAAGGCCAATGCCCAAAGTCACGGCGGCTATAGTGACGTACGTCTTTACTTTTTCCAACCTGATGTCTGATGGATAGCAAACGGCCAAATACCTGTCTGTGGTTTGCGACTACCTCATATTAAAATAGACGCAATGGAAGCAATACCAATCGAAGAATACCAAGCGAACGCAGGCAATTGGTCCTCCTAATAATGGCGGGTCATTCTGTATGGGCGAGGAAGTGCAATTGAACGATAATCTGTTCTCCGGAAGACTGGATGAGAAAAACAATAATATGCCACTGCTAATGGCTAACTAATAAAAGTTAGTTGTGTCTTCATACGATGAGATAATATAAACCGTCAAAAACATTTACATTGCTGAATACTCACACGATACGAGTACGGGCATGATACAATATTTCGCTTATCTGTTCAGCTGATGAGCTGTAGAGGTACCGATTCAAGTTGTTTGGATCGCTGAAATTAACCATCTCCTTACATGAGTTGTTCAGATTGCTTGAATCGAATATGCCATTATATACGCAGATGCAGTAGTTAGCATTTACCTCATACAACCAATTAGCAGTCGCAAGTAGATCTGCGGCTATCAAAAGAACGTTTTCTTTTTGTAATCGTAATCCAAATCCTTTACCCATTCTGCTTCAATTTCTAAATGGACAGCACACTATTAGTGTTTTTCTCATGTGTAAAAGCACTAAGTTGTTAAATTGCCATCAATAATCACGCCATGTCAAGACGCGATCACTTTAGGGGAAGATTTGTCTCGGATCTCACGGTATTTGGCACTTCCTAAATTAAAATATCTCAATGATGATTATTACTAGTTTACTCCTTAACTGCATGGTAACGAATTGGTGTGTTTAGCAACGTAGACTTAGAACTTCCATATTCTTGATTTCATATGCTGATGTCTTTCCACTTATATAATCAGTCATTCAATTTATGTGTATAATGTTCTAAAAAATGCTCACTGTAAAAATCTTAACATTAAAAGCCTATGGCTTGTGTCAGCGTTCAAATGTTGCGTGTTGCGTAGTTATGCAAAGTGTAAAATTATATACGGTGCAACGAACACTCGAGTGATATTTCTTGTTTTGATGAATCGTGTCGTCTGGGTGTTCCTCAAATATACATATACGCTCACGCACCCAGACACTGACCAGGCACACGCACCTCACAGCGTTAAGTTTCCTATAGAAATTATTCCATAGGTGCACCACCAAAAGGAATTTCTCTAAACAACATTGTTTAAAAGAGACACAGAGGATATTACAGAAAGAAGTCGCCGCCATTTTTTTTTTAGAACCGGGTCTTTTTGCATGATTTGAGAATGCCTTACCAATGTATTTAGATTACACCTGAGTGAATAAGCCGACTACGCCGTCTTAATGTAGAGAGATGATGTAGTTAATTTTTTGTCGTGCACGGTTTTCTATAGATGAGGTGAATCAATGGTTACAAACACAAGTTAGCACCGGTCTACGGACAGGTAGAGGTGCGAAGAATATGCCCATTACAGTTACAGCATTCAATAGGTCTTCAGCCGATTGAGAGCGAATTTTAAAAGCCCAAGCCTTTAGATGCTCACGCATACTGCCGGGCAGTCGCTTTGTTTGTTGCCTGGCGTTGACGTCGCATGTCAACTCATCTATACGGATGATACGATAGCAGGCAAGTTCAAACAAAGTTGGCGAGTGTTTCTTTTGTACTGTTCTGATCCATCCGGTGCATTTGAGAGATTTCGAATCCTTAAACAATTGCTCTGTCACTTATCAATAAACAACCAATCGGATGATATCATAGGGTTAGTCATACTTCCATCATTTCAGCCCGATATCATACCGAACCTACCATTTTTAAGAAGTTTCCAAAGGATTAACAGATGTTCCACGATTTTGACCACGAGTCTAGTTTTGCACTATGCCTAAACTCCACATATAGTCGTTAAAATGATAAGGGGTACTGTTGAAGAATGTATCATAAATATTCTGGAGAACTTATTGTGTCGGTTGTGCAATTGAAAATAACGACTTGCAATGAGTCTAGAATAAGAACCATTTCGCCTGTTTAGTGTGATTTTTTCATTAACGTATGAATTAAGTGTCACATTGCAGTGAGGTGAAAGAATAATATCGGCTCGATTGAGTGGCATCGGAGTGAGTGTTGGTATTGCATCCATATATCGCTGGTGACTTAGTTTGCTGGTTCGAAACCTCAGGCAAGTAGATTGTGTTTTGAGAAACAGAAGCTGACGAAAAGGACATTCGACGAATTGTGGTGTTATCTGTTGAGCATGAGTACACGAGTGTTCCCAGTATAAAAAATCATAATCCCTAACGTTACTAGAGGAAAAATATGCGATCACCGCAAAAAGTGAGGTAGCGGTATTTCGCAGGAGCAATCTCTCCGAACCCAAGACAAGGCGTGCCACTCATTGATTTTTGAGAGGTGCATTATGAAGCAGCTTAAGGGACGTAGGGATACAT
The DNA here is from genome assembly GCA_023653785.1 of Ophioderma brevispina. NCBI lineage: Eukaryota > Metazoa > Echinodermata > Ophiuroidea > Amphilepidida > Ophiodermatidae > Ophioderma > Ophioderma brevispina. The sequence continues at coordinate 95,149 of JAMKCH010085268.1, forward strand.
CAAGTAGGAGGGGCTCAATTCAAAATGTATTACATGATTAGCCGTGGTATAGGAAAAAGAACACTGCTACATCCACACCACCACAACCTCACCGCCACAGCCACACAACCCCCCCAACACCACCCACCCCCCCCCCCCCAACCCAAACCACCACCACCACCGCCACCACCACCACCACCTTACCACCACCACCACCACCACAACCACCAACACAAACACCACCACACCACCGGACATCACCACACCACCACCAACACCACCACGAATGTGTCTGGAAGAAGTCGTCGATCCTGGAGTGGACGGGTCACTTTCTACACCTTCTCACTAGATGAGTTTTCCTATCTATCAGCCACTAAAGAGTGGAAAAAGGCCCAGGGGCCAGATAATATACCAGTGGAAGTCCTGATACTGCGGCCCACAAGTCTAGAATGGCTCCAGGGAGTTCTACACATGTTGCCTTACCAACCAGTCCCAAGATCTGGAGGAGGGCTACCCACCATCGCACTCCCCAAACAAACAAAATGTTGAAACCTGAACTACCGCCAATATCACTAACGTGATTCCTAAAACTCCTGGAGAGGATGATCCGGGGCCGGATGGAGCCAGTCAGTCGAATAACATCTGCTGACGAAAGGAAGGATTGCGCGTGGCCGGAGCACTGTCCATCCATTGTAAACCTCACAAATGATCTTGGGTGGACCTTACTGCAGCAAATGGGTACACCGTATGGCACCACGGCTTGACACTCAAGCTACAGGACCATCCTGGATCGTCACCTTATAACAATTCATATGTAACATGATGGCAAACCGCCTAGCGTTGTTCTTAAGACCAGTGATGGCAGAGCGGTCGACGCGTCAGCCTGATGAAATGGAGTCCCAAAGGATCAGTACTGGATCCCATGCTGTTCAATTTGTATATCAGCGATCTACCTCAAACACAATCTAGACACTAGCTACGCCGACGATCTGGCCCTTCTTCACTCAGACAGAAGCTGGATGACTGAAGTAGAAAGTACGCTTACTGCAGATATGGCCTACCTGATGCATACCCAAGACCTGGGGACTCAATCTGAGTGAAGCCTAGACCACCGCTACTGCCTTCCATCTCAACACAAAAGAGGTCATCGCCAGATCAAATCAACATCAATGGAACGCCTCTGCCAACAACCCTACACCAACTATTGGGAATGAAGCTGATCGGCCAGCCTTACTTATCGGCAACATCTCGAGTCATATGTGCAAAGGGATCTTCAAGGAATTACCTCTGGCACCTGCGGATCTCATGGGGTGTCGCCCATCCACTCTACGCACCACCGCCCTGGCTCTGGTCAACAGCGCTGCCCCAAGTGCCGCCCCAGCATGGCGCAATAGCTTTCACACAACAGCTGTGCTCGGAGAGAAAACATCACACACTAACTGGTTGAATAGGCTCTGTTGCGACAAGGAATCACCTCTGCATAACATGTTAAAAGAATCACACCAGCTCGGCAGACAGATTCTCGTCGAACCCTTCGTCAACACGCTGATTAACTCTCAGCTCCCATTCACATCTTACGGACGTGGAACACGCCTGGCTAGATACTAAAAACCAGACCAATCACTATCACAACCTATGACATAAATCCTACCTGGTAGAAAGCTTCCACGGAAGGAATGGGTCACCGGAAAACAGGATTCGCAAGGAGCTGTCGCTTCAACAGCCAATATGCACCGGTGGGGCTGCGACTATCTCCAGCCTGCCCATGTGGCGCTCTCCATCAAAGACTGCGGATAACGTTCTCTACCTTTCGTCCACCGGTGGAAAAAGACTTCTCAAACCCCAACCAAGTGACAGTGAGGAGGGCTTCCGCGGCCGCCTGTTTCAGCATTCCCTCTCTTCGTGGCGTCTTTCCTCTTCAACTCCCCCCACATCTCCTTCCACCCCCCGGTCCCCTCTCCTTTTTTGCTTTCTAGCCCCTATCCCCCGGCCCTTCTCCTCCTTGATCTGTGGCTCCACCAACTTCGGTAACCAAAAGAAATCGAACCTGGGGAGGGGCCACATTGGTGAGGGCTAACTTATCGCGCACATAACTAGATCAATACAGGAAATCCTTGCTTTATTAATCGAAATTACTGTTGTTTGATGGTGTCATCTTGAGTATTAGACTACATTTGTTTACAAAAATGTTGAATATGTCATGAATCGTTTCTGCTTCAACTCATCAAGAGCTTGGGTAAGATGGGCGTATTTTAATTATTTTAATGTTCATGAGCTATCGATGGTAGTTTCCAAAGCAACAGTGAGCTCCACGATCTGAATGCCAAACGCCATCAACTTGCAAACCAACCATATCAGGATTATAGGACCAATGGTAGGGGATAGACTGTCGAGTAATACGCAATTTGAATTAATTCTGAGGGCGCTGACTCTTGTTTTACCCCTAAAGTAATTGTACTACTGAAACATTTTCTTGAACCATCTTGAAGAGATTTAGACATTGTCACGTATTGGGTTAAGAAATTATCTCTTCGTACTAGAAAATCCGGATTGGTTGTCGGTATCAGATCGCTATCATGGAAATTATCTCCAAAAATTATAGCGCTTCGCCGCCCCTCTATATCAATCATTTGCTACCAAGAAAGTCATCGTATACTTAATGATGATGATAAAGAAACTGCATGCAGAGTAAAGCTATGAGCACTTATTGTGTGAGGAATTATGCCATTTTTACACAAAGGAGTAGAATGGTCAGCCATAGAATGCTCAGAAAAACCTTCATTCCCCAATAAATCCTCTCATTTGAATATTTGAGGATATCCAAGCCAAGAAACCAAGGACTTCCAGCACGTGCTGCATTTAGAGCAGTGCTTATTGCGCTTGAACACTTTGCCAATAATTTTTAATCGTGTGTTTTTTCACCCACTCTCTCTCCTATATCATTTGCACAGAAGAATTTTGAATAACGCGTGCTTTTCTTTCTCCATACAAAACAGCAATTAAACGGCATAAGTAAAGAAAAGCGACGGTATTTCTGTCTGCATGAGCGTGTAAAACAATGAAACTATGGCGTTTACTACAGAGTTGAGTACAGACAGATGGCCTGAATATCAATGCCCATTGTTCCACCACGTGCTGTACACGTGACGGGCATTCAATGCCTTCAAATACACTTTGAAAGGAGAAGGCAGACTGATAAGGTGATTGGCAAAGAAAGAAACCATAGGCATTAGTGTCAAAATGACGCAACATGGTTCCTTACTCTTAACGACCTTTCATGTGAAGAAAAACACTTTGCTGGAAATTGTTGAGTGTACGCTTGTGTAGTCTTCGACATATCTTCCAGCACATAACGAAGACAGATACCATGCAGGACACTCACAAATAGAAATATAAGACCCAAAAACAACCGAAGCACCCACACTCATATGTTACATAGAACAACTCTTCAGGAGAGTAATGACTCTCTTCTTGGGCTAGGCACATTAATTAAAATGATACATGTAGTGATAGAAAAATTACTTGAAATAACGAAAGCCAGTGCCCAAGTCACGGGGCTGTAGTGAACGTAAGTTCTTCTACTTTTCCAACCTGATGGTCGTATTGGATAGCAAACGGCTACGCACCTGTTGTCACCACCGTCACTATTAAAATAGAACTCATGAGGCACATAACAAATCGAAGATACAAGAAACGCAGGCATTTGTCTCCATAATGCAAGATATTCGTATGGGCGAGCAGTGTAACGGAATAGTCTGTTCTACGAGACCAATGAGAGATAACACAATATCGTCCACTGATAAATGGCTAAGTAAAAGTTAGTTGTTGTCTTCATACGATGAGACAATATACAAACTACTAAAAACATCGCATTACTTATTATTCCACACGATAAGATTACGGGATACAATATTTTGTTTATCTGTTTCATTGATGAGCTGTAGAGGTACTGATTCAAGTTGTTTGGATCGCTAAAATTAACAATTTCCTCACATGCGTTGCTCAGGTTGCTTGAACCGAAATATGCCATTATTTACGCAGATGCAACTGCTTAAATATTTACCTTACGCAACTAATTTGCAGTCGTAAGTAGATCTGTGGCTATGAAACGAACTTTTCTTCATGGGATCATGGGCTGATTCCTTAACCCGATCAGCTGCAATTTCTAATTTGAAAATACATTATTATAATCATTATATTAAATTGTTTAACTTCCATCAATAATTACGTCACCTCGAGAGTGTGATATTACTCTCAGGTGATACTTGCAACGGATCTTACCTATTTACTTGGCACTTCTTATAATTAAATCTCTGAATGATGAATTACTCCTTTACTGTCACTGCGAAACCAATGGTATTGGCTAGGTCGACTTAAAACTTCCACATTATTGGCTGTCCATGTTGAATCTTTGCACTTAATATCAATCATTCAATCATACAGTGTTCTAACATTGTCTCACTTTTAAAATTCTATTACTATCAGTTACTTCATTTGCTGATGAAGGCATTTCATCCTGTTCAACATTGTTGCTCTCTACCAAAGAAAGAATCCGGTGGCATAAACCACAGAATATCTTTTGGTATTCTTGTCTGCACAGAGGATTTGTGACATTATATATTATTGGGTTTACAACAGAGTTTACATAGAGTAAAATACCAGAAACCCATAACCAACTGTTCCATATCTGGTTTGTACATAATGACGGACATTCGTTAAAGTTCAATACCAATTCAACAAGTACAGTAGTTTGGAAGGGGTCTGACAGAGAAAGAATACAATGGCATTGGCAGTCAACATTAATGCCACGTTGTTTCTGACTTTTAACGAATGTTCAAGATACGCAGCGCTTTGCTGGAATCGCAGAGTCCGCAAGTGCAAACTTTGAAAAATTTTCCAGCACATGATGAAAATGGCGATCATACAGAGGTTAAAGAACACAACAAATATTACTTGAAACAGAAATGATGCCCACCATACTTGGGGTGAACATAACGCAAACCTCGTAGGGTAGTCGGCATAGTTGTCGTCATCTGGCCAGGCTGCACAATAGATTTTGAAATGAGAGTTTGCAGGAATTGAGAAACAGGCAACAACGAAAGCCGCTGCCCAAGTGACGGTTGCTATCGTAAATGTACGTCGTCTGCTTTTCCCAAGCTGATGGGGTATTGGATTGCAGATGGCACAGTATCTGTCCGCTGTCACTACAGTAACAATACAGATAGAAGCAACGTAGTAATACCAAGCGCAAAATTTTATGATACAACCGATTCCCGATTACTGGCGGTCGCGTTCTCAATGGGTGACAGGTTGATGCACAATCTCTATCCCAGACTCACCATGAGAAGACCATATCCGCAATTGCTAGATTTGCTAGATAAAGTAGTGTTGTGTGCATACCGTTGAAGTATATACAAAAACTATCAAAAACATCACATTGCTTATGATGCCACATGCTAATAGTGTAGGATACAAGATTGCGTTGATTTTTTGTTCAGATTGGGTATAGAGAAACTTGTCCAGGTACTTTGGGATACTGAAATTTATCTCTTTTTCACACGAAAGTTCCGGATTGGTTGTTCGGTATTTCGTATGTGAACGCCATCATTTAAATGTCTTTCGTCGCGCCTCTATATCATTGGCTCTAGGGAAAGTCCTATTCTACCTTAGGATGACGATGATGGGCACGAACTCTATGCACATACATCTAATAGCGCTATTGGGCTGATATCAAGCTATTTTCAATCACAAAGTAGTTAGAATCGCAGCTAGATTGCCCAGCTAAGAAGGCCTTTAATTCTCCATGTAATACTCTAATTTGAGTACTTAGGTCTCTAAACCAAGGACCAAGAAGCTCAGAAATGAATTGAACTAAGAGCAATTTTCTTCTTAAGTTAAGTATTGTATGCTGTCAGGCCAAATTTGAACAGGTCTATCTAGTAATTATTAACCGTGTCACTATTGAGTGTCTAAACTGTCACCTTTAATGTATGGCGTTGAAGTTAATTAAAAATCTTTGGTGATATAGCGATTATCATTTGATATAAATTGACTCAAAGTCTGTTGGTCTAGCGGTTAGCAAGCTTAAAACTATGAGGCAAGTGTCCTCTGTCTAATCTCATTGGGTACACTTGCTCGATTAACTTGTAGGGTCATAGGTGTGGGTTAAAATGTGCAATATGGACGCTGTTTAAGCTGCGTGCCCCTGTTGCAAGCCTTGTTTTTTTGTCTGTATTATTAAGTATAGTAAAAGTCTCTAGAAATTTGGCCTACCGCATTGCTTTGAGATTAAAATAAACCTGGATTATTTTATTTTATTTTAATTATGATTCCAAGCCACTTTAATATGGTGTCGAACGCATAAATGCGATGCAATAAATTGCGATGATGATAAGAGCAAAAAATAGAGGGAATATTATTCATGATTACATTATTCTCCTACCTTTATGTCTATTACTTATTCTATCTGTCTAATTATTGTTAATTATTCTGATGATGATGATTGATGATGATAGGATGACAAGTCATAGACCCACAATGATTTAAATAATACCGTTATCATTTTTTTATGTTAAAATAAAGATTGCCCTTTCCTTTGTTCGTTTTGTATAAAACATACGCGGTTTCCATTGCGCTATACATCAGAGAAAACAATAGCGCTAATCTTATCAAACAACAAAAGTCCTAGAGTCAGTCAAAGAGGATTATTGGTCATAGACACAGGGTTCAAGTTATCAACACCAACCTCCTCGTGGTGAACCCCGGAAACTCATCTTTTTCAGGCATGATGAAGTCAAACTGGAGGCTACGCTAACATCTTTGTCTTTTTTAATTCACTTGTCTTTTTAACTCACTGTTTTGTCCTTGTTTTTTTTTATCTCAATGTATTTTTATCATGCTGCCCCTTCAGGGACACAATCTGTTGCCAGTCTGGAACACACATGCCCTCTATTAAGGCATGCATCACCGGATGTCATTCAAGCCAGATGGTCATACCTCAGTGCTCCAATTGAACGGGGAAGGGTCTTCATTAAGGGCAAAGATCAAATCATCGAACACCTCAAACAACACATAAAGTCACTAGTCACGCATCCTCTCCGAGAGACACACGCTACTGACTGTTCCATTCTCACATCTTCGGCTACACCCTAGCTGCGCACACCGAAATCGCTACCCATTGGATTGCCACCTTTGCGTGTAACTCAGCCCAGGAAACAAATGCAACCTCACCAACCTTCAGACTTCCACCCTGAAGGGCACTGACCCAATTGCAGGTGTTCATGTCACCAATATCTACAAGTAAGGCACCTACCATCGGCCTTCAAGGCCGACTCCCTACCCACTTATGGTGCACTTGCATTTACGCTGGTGACTTTATCAGTCATAGCATTACCTGGGCTACAGAATAACCAACCCTGACGGAGCTACCCTAGGGGACTGGGCCTCAAAATCCGGCCGGCCTACAACTTTTGTCACAACCCCCAAGCAACAGACTTGTTTTCTAAACTTCGGAAGGTGGAATACGACACAAATCCCGACCTTGCTTTTTGCAAACATGATACCATCTTTGTTCACCGTACTGTGGTTCTCGAACCCGCCTTCCGAAGTCCCAACACAGCCCATCACTGATCGCTCATGAGAGCCTTCTAAGCCTGACCAACAAAGCCAGTGAAAAGGTGGCACTTCCGCAAGGCAGACCAGTTTAAGAACCTGGTGGATTCAGATTGCCCAACCTCCGACACCAACCTCCTCCAACCTGGAACATTCTTACACAGCCTGTGTAAACTCTTTATCAATATTAAAAAGCGATCACCAAACTTCGTTTCGTCGAGCCTCCGGGTGGACGGGTCACTTTCAACTCCTTCCCTCACTAGATGTGCTTACCTCTGCTATCAGTCAAAGATTGGAAAGGCCCAGGGGCTGATAACATACCATCGGAGTTCCTGATGCATTACGGCCCACGATGCCTAGAATGGTTCTAGGAGTTCTACACATGTTGCCTTACCACCCAGTTTTAACCCATGATCTGGAGGAGAGCTACTTATCATGTCCTCCCCAAACCAACAAGCTGTCGACCACCCTAAGAACTACCGCCCAATATCACTACTTTTGTGTCTCCTCAATACATCCTTGAAGGATATCCTGTCCCGGCTGGAGCCCGTCGTCGAACCACCATCTGCCTGACGAACAAGCTGGATTTCGCCGTGGCCGGAGCACTGTCCACCAGCTTGTAGAACTCACAAACGATATTGAGGAAAGCTTTGAAAGCGTCGTAAGGCAGCTTCATCTTGGTGGACCCTTACTGCATCATACGACACGTGGGCACCAGGAGCCTGACACTCAGCTTCTCAGACCATCCCGGATCGTCAGCTTGTACAATTCATATCGTCGCCCGCATCCATACTGTGTATTTATTTCACATTTTGAGTGTTTTGCGAAATTCCCCGCCTACTTACTAATTTCATCGAGGTTCTTGCCATCCCAAAGTATCAAAATGTGAGGATGCCGAATTAATTAGTTTATAATTACATATTTTTGTCATTTTTTTTCCTCAAAATCATATACCGCATTTCACATACTGTCCGTCTTTAAAATCTCCATTCATTTTACCGTTGTTTGATATAGCGTCCGTTTTTGCGATCCAACATAAACATTTCAACATACAGACCTATTTTGACTATTTCCATCGTTATTTCGTACACAAGCTTTTCACATAGTGACTATTTTACGAACATTGAAAAACACGGTTTACTATGCGTCGTATTTTGCAATATACCTTATGTTGTGGTTTCACTACAGACTTAATACTTTGAAGCCTAATCCATAAAGTTGGCAGTTTAAGTTGGATTTTTATGGTTTATATTAGACCTTAAAATGTTTTCTTCAAAACCTTATAGTGTAGATGCTTCTTTTATGCTTAGTCTACCTACACATGAAATGTCGCGGTAGATTTTTGAATTGCGATTTTCTCGTAAACGTGTTTTGTAAAATACGACAGTATGTGATGTGGGCGACGATATGTAACAGGGCTTGCAACCGTAGCTTTATTCGCCAAGACCAGTGATGCGCAGAGTATTCGTCTGCGCCGCCTGAGGAACGGAGTACCAAAGGATCTGTACTAGCTCCCATGCTGTTTTCACTTGTATATCAGCAGCGCTTACCACCTCAAACAACATCTAGACGATCTTGCCCTCTCCACTCGACAGCAGCTGCACAGAAGTAGAAAGTACACTTACTGCAGAATGCAACTGGCCCGACTTGCAGCTAATCTCAAGACTGGAGACTGAAGTTAGCGAAGCCAAGACCACCGCTACTGTTTTCCACCTCAACACCAAAAGGGCTCATCGCCAGCTCAAATCCACCTCAATTGAGCGCCTCAGCCCTACAATCCTACACCAACCTATCTGGGAGTGAAGCTTGGGACCGGCAGCTTACTTACCGGCACCACCTCGAGTCTGTATGCGCCAAAGTATCTTCCAGGAATAACCTCCTGTGGCCGACTCGCTGGATCCTCATGGCGTGCCAGCTAACGACTCTACGCACCACGCCTTGGCTCTGGTCACACGTGCAAATTTCCTCCCCAGCATGGGTGCACAGCTCTCACACAAGAAGCTGGAACACAGTACTCAACGAGACCTTGATAATCATAACTGGCTGCCTCCCGCCTACTCCTACAACACACGCACAAACTAGTGATACGGCTCGGCGGACCACAACATCTGCTGGCATACACCGTCATAAGATCACACCAGCTTGGCAAACAGAGACTGCTAAACTCACTGCTAAACTTTCCAGCTCCCCTACTAAACATCTTACAGACATGGAATACTGCCCTGCTACTACCCCAAGACAGATCAACTCACTATTACACTTGACAGAACTACCACCTGGTAGTAATCTTTCCACGCAAGGAATGGGTCACCTTAAACCGGTTCGCACAGGAGTCGGTCGCTTCAACAGCAACATGCCCGATAGTGGCTGCGGCCATCGCCGCCCTGCAATCGTGGTTTTCCATCACAGACTGCGGATCCATTCTCAATGAATGCCCTACCTTTCGTCCAAACCCCACCATCAAACAGTGAGTTGGCTCCAACGTTGACAACACATTTAGCTGCTGCTCATACGCAGAAGAAGATAGACACAGTATATAGCAACACAAAATCATGGAACAGATTCCCTGAGACAGTATTATCGAAACCAAAGTTATAGAGACACGTTTTTTCTCAGAAACACAACCCATAAAAGGCGTTATAAAACATAAAGTCCCAGAGACCCAAAGTTACACACAAACAAGTCATAGAGAACCCACGGTTTTACACAGAGTTGCATCTTAAGAAAGCTTATTAAATATACATTTAAATACAACACATGCCTGAAACTCCGTTTTTATAAAAATATGTTGTCTCTATATGTACACATTATCATATTTTACAATGGAAAGGCGGCAGATTTGTTTAAATAAGCCATACCAACGCGTGTTCTGCTGCATCTTCTATACTGCATCTATGACTCTGGTTGTGTTTCTATGTGCCCTTTGTTTTTTCAACATTTGACATTAGTTTGTTTTGGTTTGTGTCTTTTATGAACTTTGTTTGTATATATATCGTGTCTCTTTGACCATTTCGCATTGTATTTTATTACT
>JAMKCH010085269.1:0-45503 GCA_023653785.1 Ophioderma brevispina
GTGAACTCCCTTCCTGTTTTGGTATGAAAACCTTATGAATTCATTCATAATTGTATAGTGCGCGGTGTGATGAAATCAGTTTTTGACAATTATCTTAAAAACCTTTGACTTTTGGATATAAAAATGTATTACTGACCCCCCATAATGTGGCCATTCCGCACATTTTGAGTGGTCTCGCAACCTTCTAGGTCCAACAGTTCTGTAGATACAGTCAGTAGTACTTCGCTCAAAAGAGGCGTGACCCCCCAAAAAAGGGGCGTGGCCATTTCAGCATTTTCGGCGTCAGTGGGAATTATGTTACCAACCAAATATTGTTCCTGGACCTTCAATTAGTGGATTCCTGAAGAGTTTAGCTCTGGACATATAATGCATACAAAACCACCATGAGCTACTAGAGTACTGAGTCTTTCCAGTGACAAGTATTTAACTATTCACAGCTAGATTCCCCTTTCCTAATATCTAAAAATAGGCATTACAACATTATCATGCATAAACATAATCTACCACTTTCAAATAAGATTTCACATAAATTACATCAGCTACATTGTATCACCTCACAATTATAACTTCATGGGGAATTACCTATTTTGCAACATGTTTTGATCTCAAAGCATAAACAAGTTGACTCAGTTTCTAAGTTTACATTTTGGGGAATTCCCATTTCCCCTATTGTGCAATCTATCTAGTTGTAAATAACAGGTGTGAGCTCAATATAGCATTTGGAAAACCCCTGCTCTCTTTTTTATCATAAACAAAGTACTTTTCAAGTGAGAAATCTTTTCTCAAATAAAATAAAGAAAATAATATTTTTAATCACAAAATTTGAGGGTAATATAACAACATCCAACTTAGATTGCTTGTCTTTGCACATGAACTGTTTCTGCCTATTTCAATGCAGTTTCTAACTTTTATGAGTCACTCTGGGTAATGTCTGCAATTAGTTATCATTATTTATTGCTCTGCCCTTTTTTTGAAGGTGGAAAATTCTGTTTCAACTCTTCCCCAATTTGCCTTCTATTCCATAGCTGCTGTCACTATTTATCCAGGCTGGTGGATTGCATGCAGAAGGACATAAAAGAACATTTTTTTTATTTCAAAAGGAATTACTTTCAAAATCTGAAACAAACCAGTGATATCTACATTACTATCACATATGCAAAGGTATAATGCTGCGATTTCTAAAAACCTAAGTCCAAAGTAACCAAGTTCATGATTGTCTAGAATAAATACAAAAAAATATTCTTTACCTTGCAGAGGGAGTACAGTCACTCATAAACACTACACTCGTCTTTTACTGTCTTTTGTTGGTATGAAAACACAAACACCCCAGTACAATTGACAAGGACTGGCATGTTATGGAACCGGTTGTACTAGAGATTACAAACATTACACTCCCTTCATACACACAAGTCTTCGTGCATAAAGAGTTGCAATTGTCAGTTGTATAATAGCCAATTAACTGTTGGGATTGAAACAATGGGGAAACAATGATTACCACATGTCCGCGACTAAACTGAAATTCTAGCGGGGGGACAATAACAAGCAACACTGGTAGAACGAAATAAACCACCATGCACATGTCACTAGTTCTTATTGTCAGGTATTTTATTCCTGGTGTATTTATAGTTAAATTATTTAATTATTGTGTCGGGGAGGGTAGGGTGAGTAGAGGATGTTTAGAAGCTCACATTATTGAACCAAGATTATTGCACTAAAACACATCTCTCATCAGTACCATGCAACATAATTAAATCATAATATGTACAATTACAAGTGATTAAATGGTACTCATTTAATATATGAGTCATTCCATCAGGTCGGGACTCAAAGTGACACTGGCTCGGTATCATTAAAAGATCAATACTTTAGATTACGTTTTTTTGATTTCATGTACGATGCACCTTTGGGTGTGTAAGAAATTGACAAAGTTTGTAGACAGCGCCGGGTCTTGTCCGAGGTATGATAGAAAACATGCCTGTTTGAGGACATTAGACACGGTGTCTGGGTTAAGTCCTAAATTTCACAAATCAAGTTTTTAGGGACATTTATAGTAGAATTTATCCAAAATGATTTTGTGTACTACTGGAGAGGGCATTAAAAGTCACCAGAACAAAGTGAATTATGTTTAAATGGTGACCAAATAAGCAAAGATTGCCAGGATTTGCTGTTGTTGTTGACATGGCGTCTATGTTACGGTCGCATAATTAAGCATTTGGGTTCCACATTTTCAGTCTCGATGGTATATGTGCGTAATTTATGACCCCAAACTTAAGTGTTTCTTATTACAGTGTGTGTCCCTAAACATACATTTTAGTTAGTTTGTATGATTATGCAACTATTTTGTCACCTGTACCAAAATTATGTGTGCAAAAACGTGTTGTTGTGACATAAATATTTACATTAAAGTGGCACAATTTGAGGGGAATGAACCAATTACACAAACTAAATACTTGAAGGTCTGCAGCGACACAAACGGCAACATGTAAAACTCTTTGTAGTGGTTTCTGTAAAGCTCCCACACATAGCAGAAGAAAAAACATTACCAATATGCAAAACACATTATGTATATAAAAATGTGGACTAACAAGGACACTGCAAAAAATGCAATTAATTAAAATTAAAAAAAGAAAAAACCTAAAAAATTAAAAAATTAAACTTTGCTTTAGTGCATTTGATACTCTTTCATTAGTACACAAAATTATTTTAATCAATTAATATTGTAAATGTTAAACAAAATGAGAATTTGTGAAATTCAGACGTAACACAGACACCGTGTCTTAATGTCCATCAAACAGGCATGTTTTATATCATACCTCGGACAAGGACACATGCGTATGTCTCAAACTTTGTCAATTTCTTGCACACCCAAACAAGGTGGCATCTTAAAGAAAAAACTGTATCAAAAGTAGTGATGATACAGAGCCATGTCACATTTGAGTCAAACCTGATGGAATGACCCATATGGGGAAAAAAACCAAGTGCACTCGCTAGAGGATATCAGGCAGCACTGGCCTGGGTAGGCAGATAGGTTATTCAGTTCATGAGGAGATGATGGTAATCATGTGGCTTGAAAAGATGCTTCACCTTCAAGGCCTTGTTTGAAACCCTGAAACGAAAAAACCATGTGTTGTGTGCTATCCGCTCATGAAACGGGTTGGTATTAAAGTCCAGAGTATAACCATAAGGTATACAGCCGAAATTCTTTGGAGACCGTGGGTAGTGTTTCAACACATGAAATTGTCGGTGACGGGCGTCGGCTTCAGTGCCACCATGGTAGTTCTTGTTGCGCTAATCGTGCTGTGCAAAATGAAAGGGCTTGGTAATAGGCTATTTTACTATGTAGAACGTAACAACCCAAGATAGAGATTTTGCCTAAAGCAAAATGAAGGAGATGTTACTCCCCTGATAACCAGTAAGTTTGTGCATATAACACAGTCTTACAGTTAGCAATGTGAAACCAAAACTATTGTATATGGACAAATCCGACCAGCCAAATGATGGTCCAAGAACAATGGATCGCCATTACTGGGGGGCATCCAACCCGAAACCTTTCAATTCTTTTGTACGTCTGTAACCACGCCCTTGATAAGTAGATTCAAATCTACACTTAATCTGCACATTTGGGGAATTCAAGCAGGATGCATGCACCCCAGCTATGGCTGCCCCAGTGAGGTGTTGGAATGTGTCAAACCGGATTTGTGTATATATCAAACAAAAGGGTGCAGTTGTCAGTAACAATGCATATATCCTCTGCACTGACATACCAGGGGATAACGGCAAATCCATGCCTGGCTGGCCAGGTTGAAGTCGACCAGCAATTGCTATTTTAAAGCCAGCCACACTTTTTAAAGTGGTATAACCTAGACAGCAAGATTCATACTCAAAGTGTAACCCAGAGCGTAGGCTACTCCATGGGTAATCCGAACCTACTCCAGGGTACACCCTTGATGCCCTGATTGATGCAATACCTGCAACTAAGTACATGCAAAGTACACAGCCACTGGGTGCATAAAACAGCTATGTTTTCTTAGCAGTAACCATCCTATAGTGTACTCTACAGTTGCCGGCTAGGTGACTGACAGGTACCCAGGTAAGCCACCAGTAGTGGAGTACCTCAGTAGCTACTTCACGGGAGTACCTTCACAGGTACTCCCCACTCCCCTACTGGCTGCCTAGTAGGCAGCACTTTGGACTATATAGAGGGCGCAAAACATTCCATTGTTGTTTACGACTTTCTGATCATTTTCAAACTTAGTAACATTTATATTCGAGTTGAGCATCATCATCATAGGGATTACTCTGGTTGTATGTTTGTGTGTGTGTGTGTCTGTGGTCAAAATGTTAACGACACTATCAGTGATTCACCCGAAAGAGTCAAAATATTTGAAATTTGCAGGAATAGCTTAAAATTGAAGATAAGTCTGTAGAATTCTCGTAAGTTACTTTTTTCAACTGAACAATTGCCAGAAAAGGCATTGTTCAATGATATGACTCTCCCTTCAAATACGTGTTGTAGTAAGTGTCCCTACGGAGAGTAATGACTAAAATATCTGATTTTGTGCTTATTGGGTTGCTTCTGGTCTTATCATTGCAGGGTATGTTATGGTACCCATACTTGTAACAGACAGGCAAAAATCTGATTTTTGATTTTTTTCTAATTTTGATTTAGCAAATCACTGATAGTGCCTTTAACCCTTAATATATTGCATGTCGTATGAGTTCTGTAAGGGCTACGATGATGTAACTTGGTGGAAAGGAGGGGGAGGGGTGGGGTGAGATGTTGGTGACCTCATGTGACCTTCGTGACCTCATGTGACCTTTTTCCCCATTCACAACCCGCAACGGCAGACGACACTCTCGGTCCGGGGACCGCGATATATTTTTAACACTTAAGGGCAGTGTCAACCCTAGTGCTTTTGTTTTTACATGAATTTCGGATTTTTGCACCATTTTAAACATCAACCTGTGTTCTATCGTTACCAACAATGGTTATCCACTGCAGATAATCCTGAGTTGTATTTTTTTCCCAATTTAAAACAACTGTTTGACCATTTAAAGTTACAAAAACCGCATGGTCTTAACAGCGGGAATTTAAGCACATTTTACGCCGTCAGTTGCAAGGCGCAGCATTGCTTCGCACGGTGAATTTTTACTGCGTAATGAAGAATGCGCGTTTTAATGTACTTTTGCGTGAACGCATCTTGGAAAAACAAAAATAATATTTGAAAATGTAAACAAAGCGCTAATTAGACCAGACGAAATTTCAATTTCTTCTGATTTCTGGAGTTAGATAAGATGTTTGATTCAATAGTGCATAAAGATGTATTTTCATCACTTGCACAACATACTCAATTTTGAAGTTCAAAGATAAAGTTATTTGAGAAAGACACAGCTTGAAATGGCGTGAAAATTCACTTTTTTACTAAAACACAGATTTTCTCAATGTTCAATTTTTGCAAAATTTGGCAAATTTTCAGACAAGATAACTCCAAAAATACCGAAGTAAAAGGTAAGGTTTAACTTTCCTATGATAGCAATCGGTCTTCTCTAGGAAAGGTTTTCTCAATTTTTCATTTTTCGATTTCTAACTAAAGATATTCTCCAATATACTCAAATTTTGGAAAACAAAAGTAAAAATCACACTTTTTTGACATTTTCCCTTATATTTCAAAAAGTAAGCTCTATTTTAAAAAATTAAAAAACTGTCCCTAGACAAATTTGTCTTGTTTCTAAAAAAATAACATAAGAAATCATGAAAATTCAAATTGTTTTTGTTATGCTGTCTGAAAATTTTGAGGGCAAAATCATGTTTTTTTAGTATTTTTCTCAAAATACAGAAATTTTTACATTAATCTGATGTCACCATCGGGTTCATTTTCCAATTTTCTTTCTAGAAATGTATACTTTTACATACAATAATCAAATATTTGCAAAGTTACAAACCAAAATAGATACTCGGAAACTCAGGGTTGACACTGTCCTTAAGTGCATAAGGGGGGTCCATGTGGACTCAGGATTTCATTTTTCACACGCCATGTTTTTATGCTAAATTGTTTTTGCCCAAGATTTTATGTCATTGCCTAAATATCAGTTGCGTATATTTTGGTGGAAAAAATTCAAATCGGTCATGGCGTTTTATACTTATTAGCATAAAAAGCCTTTTTGGAGCACTTCTCAAAATTTGTTTTGCCCATTAAATCGCACTGGAGCAATTTTTTGAATTTTATTTCAGCAATGTAGTTGTATTGCTGTCCCACTGTATGAGCCAAATTTATGTGTTTTTCATTTTTAGGCGGGAGAATTTGGTGTGGGTTGTAAAAATTGGGTTTTGGGACTGTTTTGTGGTCGTGTTGATGTATCATTGACCAGAGTTTTGATAAAATACAACGGCAAAGTTGTTTTCAGAGAGGGGGTCTACTTAATGGACCCTCCCATGCACCAACAGTGCAGAAGACCTTATGCACTTACCGTGTTGTTCCTAATAAACGCCCCTGCTCTACTAAACGCCCCCTACAATTTTTGGATAAAACAATTCAAGAAAATGAGTTAAAACTTACCTAAATTACACGATTTAATGGCTGGGACTGTTGTAATCCGTATCATAATCGCTGTTGTGCACAGTTGTAATAGATTAATTGGTATGGAACTTTGCTTGGGAGGTGCGAAAACGGCGTCCCCTGCTCGTTCGTTTGTATTATTGGTAATCAGCGAAAATAAGCGTGTGTAAGGTGATGTTTGCGGGATTTTTGACTTTCCATTTTTGACTGTAATAAACGCCCTCCCTTTTGAAAAATGCACCGCCCCCGGGGCGTTTATTAGGACCATACGGTATTATTAAGGTGAAAATAGAGGGCTCTATATAAATGTCGTAAAAGCAAAAGTGTGAACACATAGATATAATAACCGTGTTTTGAAAATGATTTTACGGTCATCCATTCGAAACTCCCATGCGCACACACATGCGCCATAACCTGTTGGCCTGGAAACAGTACATCGTTCTATGTAAATGCGTGAATATATGAATAAATTGGTACACCAGATTATGGAAATCAGGGAATATATGAATAAATTGGTTCACCACGCTATGGAAATAAGTACGCACTGCTGCGGCAAAAGATGGTTAACGGCTTTGCGCTGGTGTTCGCCGTCTTGTGTTATATTGAAGTCTGTGTGTGAACGCAAACACACACTCTCACACCATACACAAAGGTCCTATTTAGTGTATATGCCAAGATATTCTGTCATCAGTCTTTTGTTGGAATACTTCATTTTTAGGTCATCTGATCAAATCAGATATGGCAGCATGATTCGTGTACAACGTGTGTGTCTGTCAAACTTATGGTATACACTTTTGGTTAAAATCAGGCGGTGGCGGCCAAGCCTCATTCATTATAGCAAGTCACCAAAAATGTGAAAAGAAATTACAGCAATACGGAGTGCAAACCACAAACCAATTTGGGTGCTTTGATGTGGGTCGGTCATGGGTGTTCCCATGACCTCGTCCTCGTTCGTTATTCATATGCAAAAAAATTCAGAAATAACCCTTCCAGTGGAGTTGATTCTTCAACTCCAACGGTTTTGGAATAAGAAAATATTCCTTAACAACATATAAAAAATTCAGAATTTTTCATCAAGATTTCACTTTTACGTGTTAAACCAATGGCAACGTCTGAAATTGGGACTTCTTGGCCGCCCTCCCCTGGTTAAAATGTTGTCTAGCTTTTTTGTGCAGTGATGGATCATGATCATACACCCCCCCCCCACTCTGGTATGCTTACATTGAGAAAGGGGTCGTATCTGGCATAACATTAGTCAGGGCAGTCAGCTCACTTACGAGGCTCATAACCACATAGGCAGATGGTCTATTTGGGACTGCCGCCCCTATTTTTTTATCCCCCTGGCTTGAAAAGCAGTAGGGGGATTTTGCGAGAGCGTGCATGTCTGTATGTGTGTGTATTCCAGTTTTTCACGTCACCTTCGAAAAGTTTAAGTCTGATTTAAGCCAGATTTGGTGTTAAGTTGCAACAGGGGTTCCTTCATATGTGTATGATGTCAAAGGTCATGGACCAAGATCAAAGGTCATGGACCAAGGTCAAAGGTCATCAGAGGTCATGTTCCAGACTGCCATCTTGGCAGCTGGATGATGCAAGTTTACTTGCTGTATTTTTTATATTACTGGTATTGCACCATCACAAAGATGGATATGCTAGTATCATCCTTACCGAAATTTTTTTAGAGAGCCTTATCCATAAGGCAAGAGAGTTTAAAATGACCAAAAGCCTAGTGTGGCTAGCCACAGAAATAGAGATGGAAATCTGTGACTGACTGTATTGCAATGTAAGGAATATTTGTAGAAATAATGCTTATATTCTTATGTGGCAGCCATTTTGAAAAATGGCCACTAAAAAGTTAGCGGTTACTTCTGGGAGGTTTTTTTTCTTTAAATTGGTCCATCTTGCCAAATCCATTTAGAAAAAATTATCCAAAAGTTTAATTTCCTATCCATGTACATGAACAGTATTTTCATTTGTGTACCTGTGTACACGTTGACAACAATGAAAGACAACTGCTGAGTTTGTCGCCTCCACAAAAATGCAAATCTAGCACCATAAATTGTTCAATTTTACTGGCTTGTATTCAGTCTTGATATCATCCAAAAACATAACATGTTTTTAAAGATACACCCCTAATGTTTTTAATCCACATCCAGATTAAGCACTTTAAATATCCCAAATGCCCAGGGAAATGATGCACGCTATGGGTGCTGCCATATTTTACAGTGTTTTTTGTAGACCCCTCTTCTGTGCCAAAGACGTAGAATAACTCAACATGCACGTTATTTCTGATGTTTCCGTAAAATTATTTAAAGCAGCAGTGCCGGAATTTATAGCATTTTTTACTGATGGCAGATAATTTGATTGAAAATTTGACATCAATAATTACACCATCAACTTCAATACCATAGCAAGACCAAGGTGGATTATTCAGTGGATCATGTCTAATCAAATTGTAGTTTGAAAGCACAGGGCATGTGTATTGATTATAGCTTGACTGTCTATGCTAAATGTTTGAATGACTGTTTTTATTGTGGGCCGCCAGCTTTAGCTGGAGGACCACTTAGCAATCCGTTGTGCGTGTGTATGTGTGTGTGGATGTATGTATGTGTGTGTCACTAAATTGTTAAGTTTTTTTTTAAATCGACCTCAATTGAAAAGTTGAAGTTCAATTGGAACCAAACTTCTGTCATAGGTGCACCATGGGATCCCTCATATGTTGATGAGGTCAAAGGTCATGTGCCAAGGTCAAAGGTCATGTGAGGTCAAGTTGAAAAATGGGCTAAAAATGTAAAATTGACCTAAATTGAAAACTTGAAGTTCAATTGGAACCAAACTTGTGTCATAGGTGCACCATGCGATCCCTCATATGTTGATGAGGTCAAAGGCCATGTGCCAGGGTCAAAGGTCATGGGGCGGCCCACAGCTTATATTCTTTGAATATAGCGAGCGCGAAAACCAAGAACCGCGAAATTCTAGTTTTATATCACATCACAATGACTTCATTTCATACTTCATTCCAGGTGGAGGATTATCAAAGTAGAATAAGCCTTGTCTTATGAGTCTCAGCTCATTGACCTTTGCCACAGCAGTTGTAGGGTGCTAGTGGTTAAAATTTGTATTATTTTAAGTGCTTAGATTCAAACACTGATTATTTATTTTAAGTGCTTAGATCCAAACACTGATAATTTTTAATGATTTCTTGCTAAGATCCGACATAAAAGAATGTGATAAAAGATAGCAATTGTGTCAATATGTAAGATTTCTTTGTTCTGTAAAGTACACTTACACGTGAAATAACCTTTTCCAAACTTTTGACAGGAACTGGGGCAGGTATGCCAAAGTTAGCACAGTGTATCAGTGCACTCTCTGCGAAACCATCAAAGAGTCACCAGATGAGTTCAAAGAACACTACATGACCCACAAAGATGCTGAAAATACATCTGAAGAAACCAAGGAGGCAGATGCAAGTGAAGCCATCAAAGAAGATTACATGACCCACAAAGATGCTGAAAATATATCTGAAGAAACCAGGAAGGCAGAAGCCATCAAAGAACACTTCACGACCCACAAAGATGCTGAAAATACTTCTGAAGAAACCAAGGAGGTAGTTGCAAGTGAAGCCATCAAAGAAGACCACATGACCCACAAAGATGCTGAAAATACATCAGAAGAAACCAAGAAGGCAGATGAAAGTGAAGCCATCAAGGAAGACTACATGACTCGCAAAGATACTGAAAATACATCTGAAGAAACCAAGGAGGCAGATGCAAGTGAAGCCATCAAAGAACACTTCACGACCCACAAAGATGCTGAAAATATATCTGAAGAAACCAAGGAGGCAGATGCAAGTGAAGCCATCAAGGAAGACTATGTGACCCATAAAGATGCTGAAAATACATCTGAAGAAACCAAGAAGGCAGATGTAAGTGAAGCCATCAGGCCAAGGCGGTTTAATCTGAAGAGAGATGCAACTATTCTGTTTCGCTGTCTAGCATGCAATGAAATCTTGAAACATAAAGACGAACACCGCAAACTTCATGACCGAAACAAAAGACCCATGATGTGTCATATCTGTGGTAAAATACTCGGTAGTGTTGAAACATGGAAGATGCATATTCAGACACATGAGGCAAAGATGAGCGGTGTTCAATTTATGTGTAAGGTATGCGGCAAATCATTCCCAATAATGGCCTCTCTTAGAAGTCACATGAGGTCGCATTCAGTGGAACGCCCTCACATTTGCGACACCTGCGGAAAAGGATTCAAGCACCAGTACCATTTAGACCGGCATCTGTTGATTCACATTCCAGTAAAGCCCTTGACGTGTCCTTACTGCAACAAGGGTTTCAACAACAAGTCCAATCTCAAAGGCCATATTCGTATACACACAGGAGAAAAACCTTATAAATGTGACCTTTGCCCAATGGCATTCACTCACAATATTAGTCTAAAAAAAAAAAAAGCCACAAGAAATCAGCCCATGGAATAGATATGTGGAAGATCCAATCAAACGGGTCATCTCTAGAATGTGTTGATCTATTTCAAAAATCTGCGGTACCTGAACATTCGGCAAAACAGGAGGAAGTAAAAGCAGGTGTGGAGGATAACTCTAAGAATTCAGTTGCAAAGAAGATGCCAACTGATCTCGTTGAGATTTCCTTTCAACAAGCAATCCACTCAATTTCGACTGGAATCCACGGGGAACTACCAGCAGGTCCAAACCCAGATGCCACAGCAACTTCTGAAGGGATGCCCTCTGCATCCGGCCCAGAAACAGATCACCTGACCATGCGTCCTGCAACTCCTGAAGAAAGATATGCCAAGTCCATTCCAATCACATCTAGCCATCCATCTTTTATTCTGCCCAGAGGTGAACAGCCTCATGCTCAGATTCAGCCTCACCCTACCCTTCAGCTGCCCCAAGCAGCTGCAACAGAATACTTACATTTGCCAGGCAGCAGAGGTCCTCCTTTTAACATGCCGGACGTTGGAATGTCGCAGAGTGCGCAGGATTATTGGGAAGCTGCAAAGAGGACATTTACTAAACTATAGTTGGTCTTGGTGAAGCTATGCATGTAGACCAGCGTGGGGTAAACATTTGTGACATTGGTAGTGGTATCCGAGCAGCCAACTGGCTTTTTTCACCCAATAACTCAGACGAGAGCAAGTTTTTATGCTTAGTTTGTAATTAGTTTTATGTACCTCGTCACCATCTCATTCTTGAACCCAAGTATCAGCAGCTTACAGACTTACATCCAGACTTATGGACTGATTCTTCACAAAATATCTGTTTTCTTTGATCAAACTTTATAACCCTTCCCCTTGATATTATGATAACATTTTTAGCCCGTCAGAAAGTTACATCTCTAAGAGATCCAGACTTTTCTTCGCCAATCAGAATATCCAAAATGACTAAAATTTCTTGGAAATGTGGGTGCATCCCCAAATAGTTGGGAGGATGTTTGTGACACTTGTTAGTATAAGTTTGATGATTTATTATACACAATTTTGACAAGTTATTTCCCTTTAAATTAATTGTTCACCCATATCATACTCCACTGGTATAACACTTTAAAAAGATGGTATCAAGAAACTATAGTAGATTCAACCCATCGTGTCACCTCTGGTACTTTTCTGAAGGTATGGGCATTGAATGAGGGGCGTGTGCAGTAGGTGGAAATTAAAATTCTGTGCTAAATCTATTGAAACATAGCATCCGATAATGGAGAAAAATCAATGCTCTGCTTAATGAAAGCATTCAAGTCAACATAAGCGCATTTAGCTACATTAACTCTCAAAACATCCGGACTAATCGTATTTGCTTCAGTGGTATCAATGTAACAGATGAGTTGAATGTTGCTGACTTCTGAGCGCCCGTGATTTGGATACTAAGGAACATAAAAGTCTTTGCACTCTCTATGTAAAAATGATGTCAACATGAAAGACCAGATTATCCGTTCATTCATAAAACAGGTGAATCAGGCCACATATTTTCTTTGTCTGCCTCCTCTCCCAACTATTCGATGCTGTCCAAAACTTTTCCTCTGGTGACACGATGGGTTGAATCAAGAGAAGATACCAGTAGCTTCCCACAATGCATTGCTTCCATTGGAAGTTTTTGTACAGGTTGCCATGTGGATCGTTAGAGATGAAACGCTCTTAAAATGCCAGTTTGTGATCAGTACTGTCAATTTAGCCATGTTTCATCACTAACGACCCACATCAGTACCTGTACAAAAACCTCCATTGGAAGCAATGCATTGTGGGAAGCTATTGAAATCTTCTCTTGGTTGAATCTACTATAGCATACCCTATGATGTCATTTGTGGGTGATACTAGGAAATCAATGAAATCTTTGATGTCATTTGTAACTTTAATCATATTGGAATTCAAACATCTCTGAATTTTGTGGGAACATTAACTTTCCCTTCAATCAAGTGACATTAACTTTTCATCTTAAACAGTCATTATAGTATACACATATTGACTGCTCATGAGGGAAATGGTGCAAAATAACTACCTGAGGTGACTGGAGACTAATAGTAGGCCCACGGTCTCCAGTCACCGAGGGGAGGTATTTTGCACCATTTTACAAATATAGAGCAGTCAATATTTGTTTTATATAACATATAAAAATATTTCTGTCATTTGAAAAACTTGCCAAGTCGCGTTGAGATCAGCTGCCACCGCAACTCAAGCCTAGTCAAGATCCCATAAAAATGAACTATTTCCCCGTGATGGGGGAAATAGTAGCTTTTTATGGGAACTTTTTTCCCTCCTGTGAAATTTTGGGGAACTAGTCTCAAAATATTTTATGTCACGTGATATAGTATCCACCAATCAAATAACAGAAATGTTTTTATGTGTTATATAAAAACACCTATGTCACAGCGTTGGAGAGTAGTATAGTCTTTGACACAAGGAGGGTAAAACACTATCAGTCTATATACTATCGTCTGTAATAAATCTTTAATAAACCTACATTTATCAAAGCTTTAATTTGATAACTTAATATAATTGTTGGACTGGGTGAGTTGTGCACCAAATAGTGAGTTTCAGGCCGACGAATCTGCCATCAATCTCACAATTGCGATTGTTGATTGTCAGTGTTTACTTGTATTTATTTAGGAACATTTGGTCAAAAAATGAGTTCATTAGAGGGGAGCTTTTATTACAGATAATGCTGGAAGACATAAGGATTAAACAATAGTTAGCCCTTCCAACTATCAAAGTATTGTAGAGAATAGTGAAACTATCCGATGTTATTTTTTAATTGCAATCATTGAAAAAGAACATCTGTATGAGGTATATATTATCATATATGTATTTATTGTCAGTATAGACTTAAAGGCACTATCAGTGATCCACCCAAAAGAGTCAAAATATTTGAGATTTGTCTTAAAGTAGTCTTAAAGTAAACGGCAAGTCTGTAGAATTTGCATATGTTTTTTTTTTCAAATGCAAAATAACAAAAAAGGGAGAAAACAGCAGCGTTAAAAATATCTCTATTTAGTTACATGCTTTAGAAAGTGTCCATACGGACAGTAAAGACAAATATCCAACTGGGTCTTTTTTAGATTACTTTCAGCCTTGTAACTTGCAGGTGTGTTAGGATAGCTATACTTCGTCCGGCTTGAACTATGGAGTAATGTCATAGCTTTCGCGCAGCTATTGTGCATGCGTATCGCGCACGCCGACTTTGTGCGCTCGCGATTACAGCTGTGGCTTACTGCGATTCGCACATTTAAGACTGCGTGAAAGCTAAGACGTCACTCCTTAGTTCAGGCCGGACAAAGTATATACTTTGTTACAGACATGCTAAAACCTGTTTTGGACTATTTTTTGATATTCTGATTTGGCAAATCATTGACAGTACCTTTAAGCAGTTTATAATGTAATCCATTATTATTATATAGATGATGAGACATATTGTGTCGCACGTTGACATTCAGGATGCCTTCAGTTGTTTTCTGGCAGGCAAAGTATTACAGTAGTTTCTGTGACAGACCCCATAAAATCTGGCCATAAATTACTTGAAGAACCTTTCCTGATCTAAATCTGTCACAATATGCAGCTGGTAGCATTAGCAAGCAAGCTTAATAAGAATGTCGGTATTATTTAATTTTAAACAAAAGTTAGAGCAAAAATACGGCTTTTGCTCGTTAGTTTTTTCAGATTTTCTCTTTACCACCAATGGGGGCTCCACAAACATAAACAAATGTCACATCATTTATACTGAGCAGTGATTTAATTAGTGAAATCCATATTTTAATGTATACCAGCAACTTTGTAATTAGTTAAAAAATGGAACTGCAAGCTCTAGAATAATGCAATGTAAATAGTATGCTTATTATAACAAACATGAAAGCAACAAACAATATGTAAAGTGTATAAAACATTTAATTTTCTTGTGCTTATTTGTGTTGCACCTATGTGCTGGATTAAATGTAACATTTTGTAAGCAATTATAAACAAAACGTTTAAAGAATATTGTAAGTTTTGTTTAAATTTGGAAAATGCAAATGCATTCTGATTTGTGGATATTCGGATATTGGTAATACTGCTTTAGCAATCTTAGATTCACTTCCTAAAAATGTTAGGCCAACTCAATTTTTGATCCCTGTGAAGGGGACTTAGCTAGGCGTTCGTGTATGTGTGTGTGGGTGTCCATCTTCGGAACATAGATGTATCTCAAGTAGGCGGTGTCGGATCAAAAGTGGGTCGTGTAAGGTCACATGTGGTCAAAAATAGCGTTAAATTGCCATAAACCTTGTAAACATCTTTTGATCTAAGCAAGTAGTATGATGTCCATCTTTGCACCAAACGTGTCACTCAAGTAGGCAGTGGATGAATTCAGAGGTGAGTCATGAATCATGGGTCAAAGGTCAAATGCAATTAAAATAGGGTAAATTGATAAACCTTGTCATTTGTGGTAGGGTAATTGTGGTAGGGTGATGGTCAACATTCAGTGCCAACAATTTTGACGGTCATTTCAAGGTCATGTCGGGTCATTCAAGGTCAAATCTCTAAACATATGGTAGGATGATAAAACTTGGTGGGTGTGGTCAACATTCAGGGGTCATCCAAGGTCAAATCACTGCAAATGGGTGTATGGTCATGAAACTTGTTGGTTTCTGTGGTCAGTATTCAGTGCTGAAAATTGTTGAAGGTCATTTCGAGGTCATCTTGGGTCATTCAAGGTCAAATCACTACAAATTGTTGCATGGTCCTAAAACCTGGGAGTGTAGTCATCTTTGGATACTAAACATCTCAAAGGTCATTTCATTTCAACATATGTTGTTTTTCCTCCTTTTACTACTGTGATGGGCGGGGGACCTTTGTCGTTCGAGAACCGCCTTGTATAATTTTTTTTTGCACACATGTGATTTCTAGATACATAAACTTCACCAATAGTGAATGAAGCAGCAAAAAAAAGAAGAAAAAAACTATTTAGAAGACCACACACACACACACATAGTGTTTTAAATATGGATATTAATATTAATGCATTTTCCAGTTTGAGATATTTTTTAAATGCTGCCAGTAAAAAAAGTCATAAATTCAGCTGCAAAGTAGCACACAAAAAAAGAAAAAGGAAATAGACCTCCAAATGCACTAAAAATTGTTTTGTGAGAATTTTGAAAAACCACATTGATAATTTTTACAATATCCACAGACCACAACAGTCCCCCCCCCATATCCACCAGGAAAAAAGTAGGAGAAGAGAATAGAAAGGAAAATTTAAAAAAATACTAAAGGGGACCTAAAATGATGATTTGATCACAAAGTTGGAACTTAAATTTTGGGCATTAGCTGTGACAGGGGACATGTCCAACTACTTTCTAAGTGTTTTGTGTTTTTTGCTTTTGGGTGTTTTTATTAATTGGTAATTAAATAAAAGAAAACTTCAGCCCTTATGGTTGTGACAAAAGACGGACAGAAAGAGAGAGAGAGCAGTGGAGGGTACAGGGGCCCACTTTGTATCTGCATCTGGCGGGCCACAATTTTTTCTCTTCTTCATGCTCCAAATTAAAAGTGGCAATTATTAGCAATAAAAACACAAAATCATTTGTTTTTAGGGTTGTGATTTTCTGAAAATGATTTTTGAAAATATTCCAAACTGATTTGTTTTCTCTTCTATTTAATATTTGAATGCTCGAATGTTCCATTCAATACATGCTGTAAAGTAGTTGCTTTAACATATTGGAAATGAAATAATTGAATTACAAATCTTGACCAGTCGTCTTTTAATCTTGCATTATGTGTTGAAACTGTGTCGTGTAAGTTCTGTTTTGCTTGGGTTTAAAACCGTTTTGTAGTGTTATTTTTGCATGCTTTGCCATATTAACTTCACAGGAACCACTGACCCAAGGCTAATATAGGGTGTGCACACATTGACCTCAAATGACATCTATGTAAACTTTGACTCCAGTCTCCTACCTTGGTTAGGTTAACTTGGTTAGGTTAACTTGGTTAGGTTAACTTGGTTAGGTTAACTTGGTTAGGTTGTTGGTAAGGTTAACTTGGTTAAATTGCCTAAAAAGATGAACTTCTACCAGACCCCAATGTCCAAATTTGACGAAATTTGGTATGCTGGTAATACCCATGCACTGTGTCATCACTATTTTGCACATATTAATGAGCTCATTTGCATATGCTCCCTGCCAGGGGGATCTTGCCTTTCATCTGATATCAAAATTTATACTACTTTCGGGTAAATCGGGGTCCCAGAGGCGAACGGAACAAGCACCTTTAAATGTTCACTGGGCAACTGATTCTTTTCCCATATGGCTAAATAAAATGTTAATGATGAACCTTTAAATTGTTACATCTGAGAACTGTTTTTATTTCAGTCATAAATCTCTTTCTTGCCTATCACTAGTGAATGATTAACACTAACACACATTCTCTCTCACTCCACACTATTTGTACACAAAGATTTATTTAGTTAAATACATGTATGCCAAGATTCTTGTGTCAGATTATTTATTGTTTTCAGGGTCTATTATTTTTCACCAATGCACGGGTCATCAGATAATGCACACAGGTTACCACAAGTCACTTCTAGGATAAACTAGAAATACTGTCAATCACTTGATTTTTTTTTTTTTTTTTTTTTGTTCAAGTGGGATATTCACAACCGGATTACCCCATAGCCATATAAACCAATCATACCTCATGTCCTCATCCTCCATAACCTCAAAATAGGGCATACCCTTAAAGCAATATTAGCACATTTTTTTGAAGAGCGCCCCCAATTTTTCAAAAAATTGGAGATTTTTACACGATTGCATTGGTAACTGGCTAGTAAACTATACCTGTGAATGGTTAAGCTCGAAAATGTCTATGTGTCACAAACGAAGGAATTTTGTACTAGAATAATTATTATCGGGGATCCCCGATAAAATAATACAACGGCTGCTGGAAACGGCCTTCCAATGTGAAATAGCCGGGAAATAGCGCCATGTACGTGTCTACGCTCATCCATTAGTTGTTTTAATAGTTCAGGCAAGCCAAGTAAGAGGTTATTTTCTCGAGGTGGCACTATTTCATCAAGGACGGACATAAAACGTAGCATTTCCAGCTCTGCCGTTAAGTCCAATCTGGGATCCCAATTCTAATTACAAAATCGCTTATTTTGTGATTAAATACGCATTTTTAGCATTCTCGTTCGCAGGTATAGTTTCCTAGACAATTACCAATGTAACTGTGCAAAAATATCAAATTTTGAAAATTGGGGGCGCTCTTCAAAAATGTGCTAATATTGCTTTAACCACATGACAGAGCTTGGTCACCCATCTTCATCTCAAGGCGAAGGGGTATTGTGATCGGTTGTTGGACTCTTGAACAAAGAAATTTGTGGTATTGCAACATCATGAAGATGGATATATGCTAGTAGTATTATAGGATATGCTAGTAGTATTATCCTTACCATGAACTTTTAGAGAGCAACCTTTCCCATAAGGCAACTTGTTAGGTAGCCAGAGAAATAGAGAAAGAAAGCTTGGACAGAATGTACTGGCATGTACTAATGTAATGTTTGTAGAAATATGTTTATGCTTATGCAGCAGCCATTTTGAAAAATGGCCTCTAAAAAGTTAGCCATCACTTCTGGAAGGTTTATCGGAGCTATTTTTTCCTTTAAATTGGTCCATCTTGCCAAATTCATCGAGAAAAAAGTATCCATAAAATGGTCACAGATCGCATGGATATGGGTTTACTATTATTGGGGGTTTTAGAATCATCAAGCACACAAAAACAATGTGTGTACTTATGTGCATTTATGAATTAACACCGCAAATACCAAGTTATGTTGCCAGAGCAAGCACTTTGTGAGGCAAGTAAAAAAATTATGAATTTCTTACAGATGCGACCGAATTTGCACATAAGATTGGGCACACATGGATTACTAAGGCTAACGGTTCAGATGATATAAAAATCTCAACATTTTTAGGTAAGTTGGGGGGACGAGGCTGTGGATCACGAATGCCCCTTTAAATGGTTAACTAATATTTAAAAATTTAACATGGAGGGTGGTAGGCGTAGTGGTTATTTCCTGTGTTTCTTTGCTTTTTTGTTTATATTTACTCCGAAAGTGGCCAAATTGCTTTTTGTTTTTTGGTTTGTTTTCAATGTGGTATGTGGGAAGGCGGAACTGATACCATGTTTTTGACTACATTTTTATACATTGACCGTGCAGCGAGTCCGCTAGTCTTTATTCCTAATTGAAGTAAGAAGAAAGTGTGATATCCACGGAATAACCTCTTTGGACTTAAGTCAATTCGGACTTCGGTAGGGGTACCTCTACACACACATCTGGTCTGAAGCACAAAGTGACATCACTACAGCACTTTCATACAGCTGTCAATTAGCCCACTTTGTGTATTCCCTTTGTGGGTGTCATTTGTCACTACTATAGGTAAAGGCACAGGTTTTAGCACTGCAAGTGAGTGTAAAAGTGTTTACAATATAAACTATATCCTGTTTACACCTAGAGCTGGGAGTTGCCGTTTAATTTCCTATCTGTGCCACATTGTAAGTGTTTTCTGTTTGGTACCCTTGTACGGGGCCGGACAAACATTGAAAGCGGATCGTCGAGTTTGTCGCCTCCACGAAAATGCAATATAGCTCATAATTGTAATTAATTTCTCCTGGCTTACATTTGTATTTAGTCATAATATTATTGTGGTCCGCCTGCCTTCATGCAGAAGACACATAGGGATCACTTTGTTGTGTCGCCTGCCTAAGGCAGGAAGATGCATAAGGATCACTTTGTCCACTGTACTCTGTTGTTGTTGATGTCTGTTGTTGTTGATGTCTGTTGTTGTTGATGTCTGTTGTTGTTGATGTCTGTTGTTGTTGATGTCTGTTGTTGTTGATGTCTGTTGTTGTGAAAAAGGGTTAACATTTGCCTATAATATCCGCATACTTCTGGATTTAAACAAACTCAGAGTCATAGATGCAACATGGAATCCTGCATTTGCTGATGAGGTCAAAGGTCACATGCCAAGGTCAAAGGTCCATGTGAGGTCGTTGTAATATGACCTAAATTGACCTGAAGTTCAATTGGAACCAACTTGAGTCATAGGTGCAACATGGATCCCTCATTGGTGATGTCGGTCAAAGTCACGTGCCAAGTTCAAAGGTCACATGCCAAGGTCAAAGGTCACATGCCAAGGTCAAAGGTCCATATGAGACCTATCATTACAACCGCGACGGCAGGCAACGCATGCGTTCCGATGACCGATGTATTTTTGAAATGTACACGTTTTAACAATTCAACCTAATTTTTTAATCCAGATTAAGCAGTTAAATATTTCCCCCGCCCCCACCCCTGGGAAATGATGCATGCTATGGCCCCAAACCTATTTAGTTTTCTTGTAGATCCCTCTTCTGTAATTGTCATCAACCATGTAATTAGGTATAAAATAACTTGGAAAAACACAGGATTTCCGTGTTTCTGAAAAATCAGACAATTAGATTTAAGCAGCACTAGGTACTGGAATTTATAGGGTTTTTTTGCTAATAGCAGATGTTCTTGGTGAAAATTTGACATCAGTAATTACACTAATTCTTTTGTGATAGCTACTATAATCATATTGTATTTTGTATTAAGCACATGTCCTGTGTATTGATTGTAGCTTGACTGTCTATGCTTCTTTGAATGACTGTTTATGTTTTACAGCATATCACATCATCTGTACAATGACTTCATTTCATACTTTATTCCAGATGGAGTATTATCAAAGTAGATTAAGCCTTGTCTCATTGACCTTTGCTGCAGTAGTTGTAGAGAGCTAATTGTTAAAATTTGTATCATTTTAAGTACTTGGATTAAAACATTAATAAATATTTGGGATTTCTTGCTAAATCCAGCATAAAAGAATGTGATAAAAGAAAGCAAGTGTCAATATGTAAGATTTCTTTATTCTGTAAAGTACACTTACACGTGAAATAACCTTTTGTCCAAACTTTTGAACAGGAAACTGGTGGAGGTATGCCAAAGTTAGCACAGTGTTTCAGTGCACTCTCTGCGATACCATCAAAGAGTCACCAGATGAGTTCAGAGAACACTACATGACCCACAAAGATGCTGAAAATACATCTGAAGAAACCAGGAAGGCAGCTGCAAGTGAAGCCATCAAAGAAGACTATATGACCCACAAAGATGATGAAAAAACATCTGAAGAAACCAAGGAGGCAGATGCAAGTGAGCCTCAAAAAAAGGAGACTACATGACCCACAAAGATGCTGAAAATACATCTGAAGAAACCAAGAAGGCAGATGCAAGTGAAGCCATCAAGCCAAGGCGGTTTCATCTACAGAGAGATGCAACTATTCTGTTTCGCTGTCTTGCATGCAACGAAATCTTGAAACATAAAGACGAACACCGCAAACTTCATGACCGAAACAGAAGGCCCATGGTGTGTCATTTCTGTGGTAAAATACTTGGTAGTGTTGAAACATGGAGGAAGCATATTCAGACACATGAGGCAAAGATGAGTGGCGTTCAAATTATGTGTAAGGTGTGCGGTAAATCATTCCCAATAATGGCCTCTCTTAAGAGTCACATGAGGTCGCACTCAGTGGAACGCCCACACATTTGCGATTCCTGCGGAAAGGATTCAAGAACCAGTACCATCTAGACCGGCACATGTTGATTCACATTCCAGTGAAGCCCTTGACATGCTCTTACTGCAAGAAGGGGTTCAACAATGAGTCCAATCTCAAAGGCCATATTCGAATACACACAGGAGAAAAACCTTATAAATGTGACCTTTGTCCAATGGCGTTTACTCACAATGTAAGTCTAAAAAGCCACAAGAAATCAGCCCATGGAATAGATATGTGGAAGATCCAATCAAGAGGAGCATCTCTAGAATGTGTTGATCTATTTCAAAAATCTTCAGTACCTGAACCTTTTTTTTTTTTTTTTTTTTTTCCAAACCTATTTAAGTTTTCTTGTTTATCCCTCTTCTTCAATTGCACCACCATGTAATTAGGTTTAAAATAACTTGGAAAAACACAGGATTTCCATGTTTCTGTAAAAATCAGAAATTATATTTAAAGCAGCACTAGGTACTGGAATTTATAGGGTTTTTTTTATTGCTATAGCAATGTTCTTGGTGAAATTTGACATCAATTAATTACACTAATTCTATGGAAATTTGTGATAGCTATAATCAAATCATCTTGTATTTTGTATTAAGCACATGAATCCTGTTGTATTGATTGTAGCTTGACTGTCTATGCTTCTTTGATGACTGTTTAATTTTTTTAAACAGCATATCACATCATCTGTACAATGACTCATTTACATACTTTATTCCAGATGAGTATTATCAAAGTAGATTACTCCATTGTCTCATTGACCTTTGCTGCAGTAGTTGTATAGAGGCTAATTTGTTCAAAATTTGTAACAATTTTAAGTAGCTTGGATTAAAACAAAAAATTTAATAAATTTGGGATTTCTTGGCTAAATCCCTCATAAAAGAATGTGATAAAAGAAAGCAAGTGTCATTGTACGATTTCCTTTCTTCTGTAAGTACACTTACACGTGAAATAACCTTTTGTCCAAACTTTTGAACAGGAAACTGGTGGAGGTATGCCAAAGTTAAGCACAGTGTTTTTCATGCACTCTGTCTGCGATACCATCAAAGAGTCACCAGATGAGTTCAAAGAACACTACATGACCCACAGATGTGTGGAAGGGGCTCCCTGAAAATACATCTGAAGAAACCAGGAGCAGCTGCAAGTGAAGCCATCAAAGAACTATATTACCCACAAGATGATTGAAAAAACACTCTGAAGAAACCAAAAGGAGGCCGAATGCAAGTGAAGCCATCAAAGGAGACTACATGACCCACAAAGATGCTGAAAATACATCTGAAGAAACCAAGAAGGAGATGCAAGTGAAGCCATCAAGCCAAGGCCTTTTCATCTACAGAGAGATGCAACTATTCTGTTTCTCTGTCTTGCATGCAACGAAATCTTGAAACATAAGACGAACAAACACCGCAAACTTCATGACCGAAACAGAAGGCCCATGGTGTGTCATTTCTGTGGTAAAATACTTGGTAGTGTTGAAACATGGAGGAAGCATATTCAGACACAGGGAGGCAAAGATGAGTGGCGTTCAAAATAAATAATGTGTAAGTGTGCGGTAATCATTTTCCCCAATAATGGCCTCTCTTAAGATTCACATGAGTCGCACTCAGTGAACGCCCACACATTAAATGCGATTCTCCTGCGGAAAGGATTCAAGAACCAGTACC
This sequence comes from Ophioderma brevispina, assembly GCA_023653785.1. Classification (NCBI taxonomy): domain Eukaryota; kingdom Metazoa; phylum Echinodermata; class Ophiuroidea; order Amphilepidida; family Ophiodermatidae; genus Ophioderma; species Ophioderma brevispina. The sequence continues at coordinate 23,333 of JAMKCH010085269.1, forward strand.
ATCTAGACCCGGCCAACATGTTTGATTCCACTTCCAGTGAAGCCCTGACTGCTCTTACGCCAGAAAGGGGGTTCAACTGATCCAATCTCAAAGGCCAAATATTCGAATCCACACAGGAGGAAAAAACCTTATAAATGTGACCTTTGTCCAATGGCGTTTACAAATCACAATGTCAGTCTAAAAAGCCACAAGAAATCAGCCCTGGACTAGATGATGGGAAGATCCAATCAAGAGGAGCATCTCAAATGTGTTGATCTATTCAAAAATCTTCATTACCTGAACCTTTTTCGGCAAAACGGATGAAGTAAAAGCAGGTGTGGATGATAACTCTAAGAATTCAGTTGCAAAGAAGACGTCAACTGATTTGGACGAGCTTTCCTTACAACAAGCAATCCAGTCAATTTCGACTGGAATCGAAGAGGAACCAACAGCAAGTCAAAACCTAGTTGCCATGGCAACTTCCGAAGGGATGCCCTCTGCATCCAGCAGCACCAGCCAAGATACTGATCACCAGACCATGCATCCCGCAACTCCTGAAGAAAGATGCGACAAGTCCATTCCAATCACATCTAGCCAGCCATCTTTTATTCTGCCCAGAGGGGATCAGCCTTATACCCAGATTCAGCCTTACCCTACCTTCCAGTTGCCCCAAGCAGCTGCAACGGAATACCTGAACTTGCCAGTCAGCAGAGGTCCCACTTTTAATATGCCGGACGCTGGAATGTCGCAGAGTGCGCAGGATTATTGGGAAGCTGCAAAGAGGACATTTACGAAACTATAGTTGGTCTTGGTGCAGCTATGCATTTCATGTAGACCAATCTCAAAAATCATTGCTGTAAAGGCATTTTTTCCGTTGCTTATTCCGGTTTAGAAACATACCCAAAAAATAATGAAATCCTAAAAAGTATCTACAATCATGAAAAAACAAAAAATCATTGACAGACCAACATACCAACATCATTTGTTGAACTTTTCTAATTAGATAGTTCGTGGGTGCCCCACAAACAATATTTATTCAAAGTTTTCACTAATAACTCCTAAAACTAGCTGATACACTACAAGTACATCTCTCTTTATTTAGACCAAATGAAACAAATAAGTATTGTCTCTAATAACCCCTCCTCTGGCATTTTTTTCTCAAAATGGGTACAGTGCTCCATGCACAAAAGTGATTGATGTTTGAACAGCATAACAACATAAAAATGGCTGTAACCACCAGGCCGTATGCAGGGGGGTGCGGTTGCACCCCCCAAATTCCACAAAGGGGGCAAAAGGTCCACTTTTTGCTGAATATTTTGTTTAGAAAGCTCACTTTTTGGTGATAAAATGTTCAAAAAGGCTAAAAAAGGACCATTTTCGGGGGTTAGGTCCACTTTTACCAAAAAGGTCCACTTTTTTAGAAAAAAATCCACTTTTTTCGAAAAAAGGTCCACTTTTTTTAAGGTTACGCACCCCCCCAAAATAAATCCTGCGTACGGCCCTGGTAACCATTGCTGTATAAAAATACCTTACCAGACTTCTCACCAGACTATTTAACCCATTTTGACATCAACAAATTCATTTTTATCCCCCGGCTTGAAAAGCAGTAGGGGGATTTTGCTATAGGGCGCATGTCCGTGTGTGTGTTCAAGATTGGTTGGGTTTTTGTTTTTAATGTCCCTCTTTCAAAAAGTTTTAAGTCCAATTTAAACCAGACGTGGTGTTAAGGTGCAGTAGGGGTTCCTTCATATGTGGATGATGTCAAAGGTCATAGACCAAGGTCAAAGATCATCTGAAGTCCTGTTCCAGGCTGCCATCTTGCCAGGGGGATGAAGCAAGTTTACTTGCTGTACTTTTTTTAAATCTCCTTATCAAGCCATCATCACTTAAATTTGACAAGTTGTTGGACTGGGTGAGTGTGGACCAAGTGGTGAGTTTCAGGCCGACAAATCTTCCATCAATCTCACAATTGCGATTGTTGAATTTATTTTAGGAACAATTGGTGAAAAAAAATGAGTTCATTAGAGGGGAACTTTTATTACAGATAATACCAGAGGACATAAAGATTAAACAATAGTTAGCCCTTCATACTATCAAAGTATTTTAGAGAATAGTGAAAATATTTAATGTTACTTATTTTTTAACCAATCATTGAAAAAAGAACATCTGTATGAGGTATATATTATAATATATATGTATTGATAGTCAGTATAGACTTAAGCAGTTTTTAATTCATAATCTTATATGAGCAATGACTTAATTAGTGAAATAACTATTGTAATATATATATCAGCAACTTTGTAATTCGTTTTAAAATGGAACTGCAAGCTCTATGATAATGCAATGTAAATAGTATGCCGACTTTTACAGACATAAAAGCAACAAACCAAATATGTAATGCTTATAAAGCATTTAGTTTTTGTATGTGTGCTTGTATGTGTTGCACCTATGTGCTGGGTTAAATGCAACATTTCATAAGCAATTATGAACAAAATAAATGTTTAAAGAATATTGTAATTTTAGTTTAAATTTGAACAATGCAAATGTGTTTTGATTTGTGGATATTCAATATCTTGGTAATACTGCATTTAATATCAATTTCAGATTCACTTCCTAAAAATGTTAAGGCCGCCTCAATTTTAGAAACGTTTTATAAATATGTGACCACGTGTAATTTCTAGATGCACAAAATGCACCAATAGTGAATGAAACAGCAAAAAAAGGGAAAAATTGTCGTTAGAAGACCACACGCATAGTTTTTGTGTCGCCTGCCTTTTGTGTCGCCTGCCTTTTGTCTTGCCTGCCTTAAGGCAGGAAAACACATAGGGATCACTTAGTCCACTGTTGTCTGTTGATGTAGTCTGTTGTTGTGAAAAAGGGTTAACATTTGCCTGTAATATCCGCATTTAAACCCAACTTGAGTCACAGGTGTAACATGGGACCCCGCATTTGTTGATGAGGTCAAAGGTCACATACAAGGTCAAACGCCATATGAGGTCAAGTTGTAGGATGGCTGAAAATGTAAAATTGACCTGAATTGATAAGTTGAAGTTCAATTGGAACAAAACTTGGTTTATGGATAGTACACGCAAACCCTCATTTGTTTATGAGGTCAAAGGTCACATGTCAAGTCAAAGGTCATGAGGCCTATTGTAAGATAGGTTGAAAATGTAAAATTGACCTCAGTTGAAAAGTTGATGTTCAATTGGAACCAAACTTGGTTTATGGATATTACATGCATTTGTTTATGAGGTCAAAGGTCACATCAATTTCAAAGGTCGTATGAGGCCTATCATTCACAAACCGCGAAGACAGGCGACACAATATGGATATTAATGCATTTTCAGGGTTTTTTTTTTTTTTTGTTTTTTTTTGGCAAAAAGTTTTAAATTCAGCTGCAAAGTTGCAGTGGGTGGAAATTAAAATTCCATGCTAAATCTATTGAAACATGGAATCCGACACCAGAGAAAATCAATTTTATGCTTAGTGAAAGCATTCAAGTCACCGAAAGTGCATTTTTAGCTACATTAACTCTAAAAACGTTCTGAATAATCGTATTTGCTTCAGTGGTAGTCAATGTAACAGGTGAATTAATGTTACTGAGCTCCCGTGTTTTGGATACAAAGGAATGCAAAAGTCTTTGCATGCTCCATGTGAAAATGAAGTCAACATGAAAAGGCCAGATTATCTTAGCTTAGTTCGTTCATGAAATGGGTGAATCACGCCACATGTTTTCTTTTTCTGCCTCTCCCAACTAATCGACATTGTCCAAAACTTTTTCCTCTGGTGACATGATGGGTTGAATCTAATATAATTACCACAGAAAACAACTTTCCCATAGGCATTTTTCCATGAAACTTGGCACCCGTTAATGACTACCCAAAGACTTAATACTACTAAATAAAAATTTGAAAAAGATTGATCGGTTTGGAAATACTGATTTACGAAATATTAATTTCTATGCGCGTGAAAAGTGGACATTTTGTTTTTCCTGCTTTTTGCACATTGTGCACTAAATGTTTAAACTAATGGTTTGGTTTATTTTGAGTTAGGAATAGACTATATTGATTATGTAGAACAAAAAAGTAAGGGTTTGATACATTTTACGATTTTTATGACACTTTTCCCGAACCATGTATTTTACCATTCATTTGTGTACAGGAAATCGATTACAGACCTCTTTTAGGTTCTTACATATCAGCACTATATTAGTTAATGAAACAACATTGATTGTAAATTTTCATTGTATTGATAGACCTGGTCAATATCCCACGTGCAGAAAATTGATCATCCAAATGGTGCATAGGGGGTCCAAGTGGACCAAGGCTGATTCTCTCGGAAATGAGGTGTAGGATATATTAGGATAACTGAAAGTTTTTAAAGCAATGATAAAAAAATGGCCAAAAATATTGTTGCTTTAAAATAGGATGCTAAAAAATGAAATCCTGGGCCCCCCCCTTAATGGCAAATGGAAACCTGTGTAATTTTAAAAGTTTTTTAAAAGACTTTAAAATTTAAGTCTTAAAAGTGGATCTTATTCATAAAATAGACACTCCTAGTCTATCAGTAGTCTTGTCCTTCTTGGAGAATTACTGGTTTTGTGCCTTGTTAGTGTTTTTCGTCTTGTCTTGGTGTATACATCAAATCTGTAGTGAGGAAAAATGGATTGGCGATGTGTGTGTGTTGTAAATAAAGCAATTTGCCTACTCTGTAAAAAGAAAATGGCAATTTACAGTATTTTACTGGCAGAAAATTTGCCAATAAATTAATGTAAAAATTACATTACACTGTAACAAAAATTTAATCAAGACACTTAAAAAACATAAACATTTGAAGAGATAGTGAAGGTGTAGAGAAAAGAAGCACTGATGAACACTTACATTAGCCGCCTATCCACCAAATATTCAACCAAATTTTTATGGTGCATAAAATTTACAGAAAGATTTCCATTGATTCATGTAATTGATGTAAAAACATGAATAGATGTAAAAAAAAATGTTATCTCTATTACATTTAATCCAACAAACATTTAGCCTTGTTCAAGGTGGTATAAATTATTTTCCTTAATGAAGGTAAACTACAAAACACAATAATGTTGTACAAAGGTGTCAACACAGATAACTCTTTCAGTATTCCGAGTCCACACGCTGTCTGCGGTCTAGGCTCGTTCTGGCTGCCTGATGGTCAAAGGCCTTGTCTAAATTGAAGTTCCGGGTTTTATGTATTTGAGAAATTTTTGAATAGAATTTCTTAGCAGATTTGTTTTGGCTTATTGAGAGTTGATGAGTTATTCAAATATATATGGCCAAGCAAGATTGCTCTTTATTGAGTGACATTGTTGCCCAGTAAGCGCGAGTTATTGCGTGTCATTTGTACTGGACAGATGAGTAAGGGGAACTATCCGATTGTATTAAACACAGAAAAAAAAACGCTTGGCTCTGCTCATGGTGAACGAAAGTACAGCCAATATTGTATTGTTACTTGTTAGTCTGGCATGTCTGAGCAAACGGGCTTGCTTAGCCTGGAACCAGAAATACCTGATGGCTCTGCATTGGTGCTTTGCACCTCAGACCCTTTACCTACCTACTGACCTAGCACTTTGAAGTATAGTTACAATATTTTCATGTATAAAGGAACATAAGAGCGTCTTGAACAAGACTAACAAACATTGGACTGGTTTCCGATGATCTTTAATCGTAGAAGTGGTGGTGGTGTAATTTTTAACTTTGTTATGTATTTTTAATGCGTTTAACCTGCAGAAATGTCATATTTTGTTATAGCTTCTAGTTTTGAACTTACACGTGAAGTGTAATTAGTGGATACAAGGTGTGTGTTGAGATACCAAAAATAAGTGCCTTATAACCAAACTTTGATGTTTATGGTGCTTATCCTAAGGTCATTTTAAAAATATCCCTAGATGGACAATTCAAGCTTGATGTATATTAAAACACTGGCTCATGAATAAAAGCTAACGCTATAATCGGACATATTTTATAAATCATCAGAGTAATCTCAAGCACAATGTGTAATTTATGCTGCTGAAAGCAATAGTATGCATTAAAATGAGCACTTTGTCAAAATGGAGTTGATAGTTCTATTATTCCTTTTTCCAGTTATTTGAGGGAGAGGAAGGAATCAGGGTGGTGGATCTTTGTGAGAATGTCCACCTTCAAATCGAACAATAATAACCAGTGTTTATGATAGTGCTTTAATACGGTAAACGGTATTAAAGGGTGTGCCAATATTACACCGCCAAAAATCGTCACAGTCATGTCCTTTCATCTAGGTGGCGCTCATAGACAGCGTACAAGTGCACCTATCAGCACTTAGATTGTAATATTCCCCATATAATAACAACTCCCTATACTTCGTTTGGGTTGACGAGGTAATTGAGATTAAGATATGTCCAGGGACACAAACACATTGACCAGAGTGGGCTCGAACTCACAATGTAAACAGTCAATGATCACGAGTCCTGCCCTTTAACGCTGGTCCAATCTGAGGACACCTGCATGCTGAGCATTGCTCCATTGTTTGGTAAAAAATTGTGATTTTTTCACCAATTGTATTACAAACCATCAATTGAAACCTAAAGGCCCTTCCCCTCCTCATCCTCCCCTCTTTGCACTCCAGTCACTATGAGTTAAATATGCTCATCCACCAAGGACACAGTTCAGTGGGTTGTACTTTTACATACATTGACAGAACTGACCGTGTGTGATCTGGGTATCATATATCATACCCAAAAACCAGAGGTGGATTTTCTAAATACACTGGTGAATGGAAGGTACTAAACTGTGCCAAGGGTTTTGAGTTTTACTACTCCTAGTAGTGCCCCCCCGTCATTTGAGCTTTTAGTATTTTAGGAAAACTAAAAGTGGCACTGATATAAAAGCATATTCCTACATGTACATGAGGCAGGATTCAATTCTCCTAATCATATTTTGGTGTCAGTGGAGCCTAATTAGACATCTTTTCAAGTGTTGGGTGTTTTTGTGGGCAGCCAACTCTATAGCTGGCAGACCACGAGAAATCCGTTGGGCGTGTGTAGTATGTGTGTTTGTGTGGAGTATGTGTGGTCAAATTGTAAGTTTTTTTTAAATTGCTCAATGAAAAGTTTTTAACTTCAATCGGAACCAAACTTCTTTCATAGGTGCACAATGGGAGCCCTCATATGTTGAGAGGTCAAGGGTCAGTTGAAAGATCACAGGTCTGTGAGGTTCAAGTTGAAAAATGGGCTAACAAGTAACATTGATCTAAATTGAAAACTTGAAGTTCAATTGGAACCAAACTTTTGTCATAGGTGCACCATGCGATCCCTCATATGTTGATGAGTTCAAAGGTCACGTGCCAGGGTAAAGGTCAGGGCGGCCCACAGCTTATATTCTTTGAATATAGCGAGCGCGAAAGCCGAGAAATGCGAAAGTCGAGTTATCAATTTAAAGCATTTCAGTGGAATTGCACAATGTGAATACAAAGGAAAAAAAGGGATTTTTGCAGTCTGTTACACGTTAGGTAAAACCTACTACCCTATAAGTTATGTTCCCTATACCCTAAAGGACCACAAGCATTTTTCTGAGGGATATCTAGTTGAACTATAAACCCAAAATTGATTGTGCTAGGATCACGAAAATGCAACTTTTAGTTTGTCAAAAAGCTCATATGTTTCATGTTCACACTTGAAGTCCTGCATTCGTTAGATTAGAAGTTGTTTCTATACTTGTGCTACTCATGGTTTTCTTAAAATTGGTGTTTAACTCTTAAGGCTTGTTCTAGAAGGGAAGAGTCTAACTTTAGACCTGGGTTTAAACAGGTTAGTCTTACCTGAGTGGACCTTGTACCTTCCAACATACTCTAAAAATGTGCTGTAATGGGTGAGAAAATTCATCATGGATGGGCAGAACAGCCAAGCCATGAGAATTTTCTCACCCATTACATTTAACTTTCACGTATTTTGAAAGGAAAAATGGTTCACTCATATAGGACTACCATGGTTTAAACCCATGTTATAAAGGTAGCCTTCCCCTTTCAGAATACGCCCTTTTGAAATCTCAGCGTGGTGAACATATCACACCAAATAAAACAGTGATAACCACGTTATATGACAAGTCCTTCAGAGGATATAGCTATTCCTACGATCAAGGGCCAGCAAGTAATATGTGATGTGATCAAGCAAATGAGTCTGAAGTCGGTCAGATTTGATATTTACTTTTCCTTGTAACTGTATGCACAATTTAAAAAGCTACATTTTGCTGAAACCCCCATTAAAATTGACCCAATTCCAAAGATATAATCAGTGAAGGGTGGCCAAAACAATAGGAAACAGAAAGGACTATTTTTTCTCCTTTGTTTTGGTATATCTCAAAATCAATATTTGAAGACTTCCAACTCATTTTGCTTGATCACATCACATATCTTCGTTCACAAAAGTTAGAGGCTGCCCTCTTTTGTTGAAAGTGTGTGCAATCAATTTATCTGCTCACCAAGTGATGCAAATGAGCTACTACGTTTCATCGAGGTGTATTTCTCCGAAATAGAAATTAGGTAAAGGGTAACTGTTACAAGAATGCCTCGTGAGAGATTCAAGAAAATTTCCCATCAAATTTGGTAGAATTGAAATGAGTGAACAAAGTATGCTACACCGCAGTGGCATCATCATTGATTATATTCAATGCATATATTCCAAGGTTGTATGTTGCATAATACTTTACCGTTATACAGTGGCGTAAACAGGCTGCCTACTCTGAGGGGGCAAATTTCCCAGTCTTGGGAAATTTTCCTCTCAGGTTTTTGGGGTCAAAAGGCCAATTTTCCCAGTCAGAGGGCTAAAAATGGCGGATTTAGCATGATTTTTGCAATTTTATCAACTAAAAAATAAAAATCAACACCAAAACAAACCACCCACACCACCACCCCCCCACCGCTTGTTACGCCACTTTGCCGTTATAAACACCACACAATACAAATGATCTAGCAGAGACAAACAAATCCTGGCTGGTCAACTAATTTATAAATCTATAGTGGCCGTGGCTTTTTAAAGAATAATCGCATTTTTTTGAAGAGCACTGCCAATTTTCAAAATTGAGATTTTTGGCACAGTTGTGTTGGTAATAGATTAGTAAACTATACCTGCAAATGGTAATACTCTTAAGTCGTATTTGTCATAAAAGAAGTGATTTTGTAAATTTAATCAAGATCCCTGATTGTAATTCAATCGCAGAGGTGGAAACGCCAAAATTCTAATTTTTTCATTACTAAAAATAGTGCCACTTCACAAAATGATGTGGAACTTGACTTGCTTGTGAACCAATGAAACAACTATAAATGAGTGTAGACATGTAAATGGCGTTATTCCAGCTATTTCATATTGGAAGGCTATTTTCAGCAGCTGTTGAATATTATAGGATCTCCGATATTCTAATTACAAAATTCCTTCATTTGCGACACAGACAATTTCAAGCTTAACCATTCAAAGTAAGTTTACTAGCCAGTTACCAATGTCACTGTGCAAAAAATCTCATAATTTTGGAAAATTGGGGGTGCTCTAAAAAAAAAGTGCTATTATTGCTTTAGGCATTATATGTGTAGTGTTATGCAACACTCAACATTTCTTTGTGTGCAACTACTGCCAGTCGAGATCACTAAAGCCAAAAGAGAGAGGGACCTCAGAAATAGCCAAAAATAGAGACATCAGAAATGTAGTTTTTCCCCAGCTGACCAAGGTGTTGTATTCAATATCAGATACAAGATTTACAGAGTGAGAATACATCAGAAATTAAAGCAATAACAGCACATTTTTTGAAGAGCCCCCCCCCCCCATTTTAAAAGTTTGATATTTTTGCACAGTTATGTTGGTAATTGTCTAGGAAACTACACCTGTGAATGAGAATGCTCAAAAATCTGTATTTATCATAAAATAAGCAATTTTGTAATTAGAATTGGGGTCCCAGATTGTACTTAACGGCAGAGCTGGAAATGCTAAGTTTATGTCCGTCCGTGATGAAATAGTGCCACCTAACTTGACTTGTCTGAACCAATAAAACAACTAATGGATGAGCGTAGATACGTACATGGCACTATTTCTTGGCTAATTCATAATGGAAGGCCATTTACAGCAGCCGTTGAATTATTATCGGAGATCTCCGATATTAATTATTCTAATTACAAAATTCCTTTGTTTGCGACACAGACATTTTCGAGCCTAACCATTCACAGGTATAGTTTACTAGCCAGTTACCAATGCAACCATCCATGTAAAAATCTCAAAATATTTGAAAAATTGGGGGCGCTCTTCAAAAAAATGTGCTATTATTGCTTTAACAGGTCATAACCCTTGTTAAGAGACCTACACAGAGACATGAAAGAACAGGTTCAAATGAAATGTTTTTAGTTGAGACAAATGTAAGCCAAGAAAAACATGGGCTGATCAAAATGGTCAGAAGTTTTACTGTTCATCTTTGGAAAAAATTTTAGTACTCTTCAAGGTTCTTAGACTATGTTTAGGTTGTTTAAATGATGGTTTAGTTTAAATGTGCAACATGCCTCAAGCATCTAGCAGTAATGAAGGCGGCATACATTGTTTGTGGACCATTGTTCACCAATTGCTAGTGATATGGTTCTCTGTGAATGTGATTATTTCCAGTTCGAATTACTTTATATCCAAGTGCTTGGACTGCCTGCAGTACTAATTCTGTTTAGTAGGTACGTTTGGTTTGGGTGGGGACTTCAACATTCCAGAAGAAGTTCCCATACCTATACCAATTTTTCTAGAAAATGGGACTCATGGCTACACCCGAGATGCAGATTTGGAATCCAATAAAAAAAATTGTCATTTTTCCCCAGATTTTTCAACATTTGAGCAAATGAGAAATTTTTACTCTCAGTTTCGAAAATTTGCGTAATTTATTAGAAATTTATGAAAAATTGATCTAGCTTTATACCAATATGGTATAAAAAGCAGTCAGTCATTCATTTACCAGTAAATGAGACCAAGGTCAATTTTTGGTTAATTCTTTGAATGTAGAGGTTTATGCAGTATCATTGTATGAATAAAAACAAATTTCAGTGTACTTAGATGAAACCTCAAAAATTTGCTTAACTATTAGTAGTATTGTGTAGAGTATATTCCACATAAAGGTATACTTTTAGTTTGTGTAGAAAATAGTCCACATAAAGATGTACTATTAGTAGTATTGTGTTGAATATATTCCATATAGATGTGTATTGTTATTAGTATTGTATGGAATGCATTCCATATAAAGTGTACTATTTTGTAGAGTATATTCCACATAAAGGTATACTTTTGGTCTGTAGAAAATAGTCCACAGATGTACTATTAAATATAGTCTGCATAGAAGTGTACAATATTAGTATTGTATAGAGTATATTTCACATAAAGGAGTACGTATTAGTAGTATCGTTTAGAAATCATTCTTTAGGAATTTTTATATTATCAAAAAGATTGACACAATCATGTATACGTACCTAAGCTTACATGCAGTCATTGTCAATGTGAGGAAATGACCTAATTTCTGTCCTTATATGGACAGATATTGCATCACAGTGACCCAAGAGACACTGACTGTGATGCAAACATTTTCTGATATAAATACTCGATCAGAATTAACTGCTGGTTTTTAGATAAGCTTTTTTTCCAAGAATATTTTTAAACCTTAAAACAAGAGGGTGCCAGGGTCACAAAATATACCTTTAACTGTTTGTGAGTGTGGTGATACAAAATGATTAAGAGGTAAAAAGATGAATGTTCCCATTCAGAAACTAACAGGCAAGCAAGATGGAAATTTCAACTCTGTACAAAGAACTCTTCTTCATATGGTTGCAGTCATTATGGATATGTATTGCAAGAGTTGCAGTTCATCTGAATCACTATGAGCTAGTAAAATCTCAATTCCCTTGACACAGTTCAGTACCTTCTATTCACCAGTGTATTTAGAAAATACACCACCTGGTTTTGGGGGTATGATATATGATACCCAGATCACAAAAGGTCAGTTCATGTCAATTTATGTACAAGTACAACCCACTGAACTGTGTCCTTTGTGGATGAGCATATTGTAACTCATAGTGAATGCATGTTAGTCTTTGAAAGATAACCCAGAGTAGAAATACCTTTACCTGTGCTGCCTGGCTTCCAGATGACAGAATAGAATTTGGTCATTAATCAAATGATTTGTTGGAGAACCTCAGGATGACCCAGTGTGACTTCATATCATCTGCAACATCATCAAAGCCACCAGGGAATCCTTCAAGTAGGTGCATATGAGTCTGTAGTGTTCTTTGAAGATCTTCTGGTTCATTTCACATGGATATTGACATCTTGTTGGACATTCCTTTCATTTCATTATCTACCAAAATATCACAAATCCACTTAGCCTGATATTGCGGGCAAGCAAACCAGCATTTACAACATTCATCATTGAAATAATTTCATGACCAATGACATCCCATAAACATTACATTGACAGTGATCTTTTTTTCTTCTAACAGGGATGAACCACAGAAAAAACGTTGGACTCTCACAGTGTATGAGTGCAAGAAGTGCACAACAAGATTGGAATCAGTAGATAGTTTCAAGGAACACTATAAGATACACTTTGAGCCTATGCAAAAGAAGGGGAAAAGACGGCTTGATATCAAGATTAAAAATTGCGCTACTATACTGCATCGATGCATACCATGTGACGTAATGATCACCAATGTTGAAAATCACCGTCAGATGCACCAAAGAGTTGTGTCTAAAATGTGCGATGCCTGTGGGAAGATTTTCACATATTACAATAGCTGGAAAAGACATCTTAAGGTACATGATGCAGAGAAGACTGGCAACCTGTATGTGTGCCAGATGTGTGGGAAGTCATTTGTATTTGCTAAAGCATTGCAAACTCACATGCAGAGACACTCTAAGGAACGACCTCACATTTGCGAAGTGTGCGGCAAAGGGTTCAAATTAGACAGCAGTTTAAAACGGCATCGGCATACCCACAAAGAAGTCAAGCCTTTAACGTGCGAGTTTTGCGGTAAGGGGTTCTCAAGCAGCTACAACCTCAAAGGCCATGTGAGGACTCACACTGGAGAGAAGCCTTTCAAGTGTGAAATTTGTTTCGCTGTTTTCACTCACAATGTCAGTCTAAAAACTCATAAGAAATCTGCCCATGGAATTGACATGTGGAAAGATCAGAAATCTCAGGCTCTTGAAGAGTTTGATAAACTTGAACAAAAAGAATCAGATGTGGAATCTTCCAAAGTAAATGCAGGAGAGAGTTCAGAGAGCAAAACATCTGATATGGAAATCAACAATATCAAAAGCGGTGACACAACTGCGGCAGATGAAACCACTCTATCAACCCCTACCAGACCACCACCTAAAATAACCACTCCAAGTGTCCAACCAAACCCTGGTTTACAAAGGTTACTTACCATAGCAAATAGCCCAATCCCAGCATATAACGTAATTAGTGAAGCCAAAAGCTATCACCAGAGTGGCCATCCAAGTACTCTGACAGCACAGGGTGATGTTGTAGAAGTAAAATTTGGTCAAGTACAGCAAGCAGAAAGTTATTTGTCTCTTGAAACTGGTGGGAGATCTTTCACCAAACTGTAGTTGAACTATTTTAAAGTTTTAGATAAGTGTGTGTGGATTTATCTATTGTATGGTAAAAATGCTCAAGGTTTCAGTTTGCTTATACTTTGTCCGCCCTGAAATAAGTGATGTCATAGCTTTCGCACAACTACTGTACATGCATATCGCGCACGCCCACTTTGTATGCTCGCAATTACAGCTGCGACTTACCGCGATTTGCACGTTTAAGACTGCGTGAAAGCTATGAGTCACTCCTTAGTTCAGGCTGGACAAAGTATAGTTGGACTACAAATAATCAACATTCACTTATTAACAGTAGTCTGTAGAGTACATAAAGTTTTAATTTTCCCAAACCGGTCAATGGATGGCTTCCGTTTATAATCAGTTTATGAGTACAGTGGTGTAAATGTGATCACAAAGTGAAAGATAAATTGTTCTCATTTACAAAGTGTTAGGATAGTAAGATGGAAAATTATATAACTAAGAGATAAATGTAGACCAAAGGCACTATCCTTGATCCATGAAAAAAGGGTGTAAAAACTGTGGAATTCTGTTGGAGTAGCTTAAAATTGAACGATAAGTGTGCAGAATTCCCATCCCATGTTTTTTTTTTAAATGGTTGCATTCAGTCTTTAACACTTGCAGGGTATTTTAATTTTTGTGCAGAGAGTTAAAGATAGGCAGGCAAAACGCAGGGGACATAAGTGGCTCAAGAACCACTTTGTCATGATTTCTTGAGCAAATCATTGATATTGCCTTTAATATATCTATCAATATATACACTTTGATGTAACTTAAGTGTATGAAGAACCCACTTCTGACCGCAATTGATTCATTTTGGATATGTCATGTACTGATATTTTGCAGTTGTCTGCAATTAATAATTTGAAAGATCTTCAACATGAAATCTACATACATATGCCTTCAGTATAATGACAACATGTGTATCATTAGATAACTTCTCTTCCAGTTCATGCAGGCAGGTATCTCAGAGCCCACTTTAATCATCTTTTATCACCATGGCAACCAGAAGATGCTTACAAGTCAGTGCATTTGTGAGTCTGTAGTGTTCTTTGAAGGTCATCTGCTTGGTCACATATGGATGGATAATGACATCTGATCAAACAATCACATCATTTCATAATCTGGCAACTTTTGACTGGCCCACATGGCTCAATGCTTCCAACCAACATGGCATTTGACACCATTGAAATTATATCTTGAATATGACAACACCATGAACTTAATATTCAACATTGACTGTGCTCTTTTTTCCTTCTAACAGGGATGAACCACAGAGAATACGTAGGACCACCAAGGTGTATGAGTGCAAGAAGTGCTTGACAAGATGTGAATCGGTAGATACTTTCAAGGAACACTATTGGACACACTTTGAGCCTAAGGGGAAAAGACGATCTAAGATCACTGTTAAAAAATATGCCACCATCTTACATCGATGCATACCTTGTAATATAATTGTCAGCAATGTGAGTAATCACCGTCAGAAGCATGAGAAAGTTGTGTCTAAAATGTGTGAACCTGTGGGGAGATTTTGAAGTATTACAATAGCTGGAAAAGGCATATAATGAAACACAATGCCGAGAAGACCGGTAACCCATATGTTTGCCAGATGTGTGGAAAGTCATTTGTGCTCCCCAAATCATTGAAAAATCACATGCAGAGACACTCTAAGGAACGACCTCACATGTGCGAAGTGTGCGGTAAAGGGTTCAAACAAGTCAGCAGTTTGGAACGGCATCGGCACATCCATAATGAAGTCAAGCCTCTGACATGTGAGTTTTGTGGAAAAGGCTTCACCAGTAGATACAATCTGAAGGGCCATGTGAGGACCCACACTGGAGAAAAGCCTTTCAAATGTGACGTTTGTAGTGCTGCTTTCACTCACAATGTCAGTCTGAAAACTCATAAGAAATCTGCCCATGGGATTGACATGTGGAAAGATCAGAAGTCACACGTGCTTGAAGAGTTTGATAACCTTGAAGAAAAGAATCCAGGTGTTGAATCTTTGAAAGTAAATGCAGGAGAGAGTTTACAGAGCAAAATATCTGATTTGGAAATTAACATTATCAAAAGTGGTGACAAATCTGTGGCAGATGACACCACTCTCTCAACCCCTTCCAGACCATTAACTCCGCCTAAAATACCCACTCCAAGTGTCCAACCAAACCCTGGTGTACAAAGCTTACTGACCATAGCAAATAGCCCAGTCTCTGCATATAACTTAATTGGTGAAGCCAAAGTCTCTCACCAGACTGGCCATCCTAGTACTCTGGCACCACAGGGAAATAGTGATTTGGTGAGCATGGTCAGCAATGATGTTGTAGAGGTAGAGTTTCTTCAAATACAGAAAGCGGAAAATTATTTGCCTCTTGAAACTGGTGGGAGATCTTTCACCAAACTGTAGTAAAACTGTTGGATAAATAAAGTGTCTCTCTGGATTTTTTCATTGTATGGTGAAACGTGTATGGTTTCAAAGCGCCTAATTGGATATTCAATATTTGCTGAATATTGTAGTCTGTATATAATGTAATCCACATTGTATGGTGAAAACACCTAAGGTTTCAATGTGCCTAATTGGACTAAATTTTTGCTAGAATAATATTGTAGTCTGTAGAATGTAATCCACATAAGGTGTTGTTTTTTCTCAAACAGGTTAAAGGGCACAATCAGTGATTTACTAATGCAGGCATCGGTTTGAATCTTGAACACCCCCTTAAGGCTCAACTCTTTATTGGTGTTGATTGGACATCAAAATCTTGACACCCATAATTGTTTTAAAGTAAAGTGTTAATGCACAATGTATCCTTGATGGGTAAAGCTTAATTATTTTTGGTAAAACTAGGTGAACCTGGTGTATATTAATTTTTGGTAAAGCTAGTTGAACTTTGTGTAGAATAATTTTTGGTAAAGCTTCATGCATCTAGGATACATTGTGCATTGGGAGTTTACTTTAAAAACAATCACAGCTGTCATGACTGTGTTCAATCAACTCTGGTAAATCATAAGTCAGAAAATCAAAAACAAAAACATCTAAAATCATATTATTGCAGCTAGGCTTTTAATAATTTTAGTAACATAATCCTTTGAGTGATAAGACTAAAAACAACCTAATGAGGATAAAAATGAGGATAAAATTTTATATTTTAGTCATAACTGTCTCTACAGTACAGACAGTACAGTGGTGTAAATGTGATCACAAAGTGATTATTGATCTCATTCAAAAAACAAAATGCAAAAGTATAAATATTTGAATTTTGCAGCAGATGCTTTTCAAATGAAAAATTGTTTAGAAAAAAAGAAAGGAAATAGCAGATCTGACAAATATCAATGTCTATTCAGTTGCAGCTGACATAGGTATCCTTATGGACAAAAGTCCCCAAAATGGGCTAAAATATTCAGTGTATCTTCCAGTCATCACTTTCATAATATGTTATTATAATAATAATACAGCGCCAATTGCAACATTCACACAACGACTGAAACCACATACATTAAACTATAGGGGAGGGGAGGGAAATCCAGTTTTAGAAGCAGGAGGAAACTGGAGTACCCGGAGAAAACCTGCGAGAGCGAGCTTGGACTGGAAACCAATTACACATAAAGCCTCATGCCCGAGCCAGGATCGAACCTGGGACCTCAGTGGTGTAAAGCGAGGGAAGACCCGCTGCACTACTCGCTCTGTACTTGTTGCAAAATGATGATTTTTTAATTGACTTTTATACCCCTGGCTTAACCCTAACAATCTTTTGGTTTCTAGCCTATCTCCAGAGAGGAAGGGAAGGGGTAAAGGGATAGAAGTTAAAGAAGATGGGACATCTGTGGCGGGATTTGAACCCGGGGCCTCCGGTGCACCATTCCCATGAGCAGGGATGGTAAGCCACGAGGGAGTCACTGGCCTTGCCAGCGATTTCGTGCCCATACAAGTGTTGGTACGATGATGTCATCGCATCTTTTTGGACTTAGTGCATTTTGTAGCCTCAGCTCATTGAGTGCAAGTGAGTTTTGGTAGTGCTAACTGCTAGGGTTAAGCAGATTCCTTTATGTATGGCTGTGTTCCCTTTGATTAGGTTGGCTGCTTACTGCTCTCATTCTTGCATGCATTGCCCTATTAACTTCACACTTGGTCACAAAAACCTCTTGACCAAGCCTCATATGGGGTGTGCACAAATTGACCACTAATAATCTCAATATGACCTTTATAATAGGAAAAAGCGAATTGTGTGTATTATGGAAGGAATAGCCCAAGCCCGTAACCAATTTCGCTCACTCCCAGCGTGCCGTGGGGGTGGTAGCACTCGTGCATCATCACACATACATACAAATCTGTGCATCACACATTATGTTATCAGTGTTGCATTTCCCTAATGTTCTATTGTCTGATCAGCCAGTTTTTATGCAATAATTATGTGAAAACCAGTCGATGGAAGAAAACGCACCTCCTGATGCATGACCTCTGTTAAGAGATATTTGAGGCAGATTGACAGCATGTGGCATCAGTTGCTGTTGTTGTTTTCACTCACTAAATGCAACTAACATGAAATATTCGCGTGTCTCATAAATATGCATAAGTACTTTCCAAATACGACGATATATGCAAACCAAATATGGTGGTGCCCAAAACTATAGTAATGAAGTGCTTATGCTCATTATAATACTATGGGCACCTCAATTCTGGTTATGCTGTTTCAAGAGTCACGGGTCAGGGTTATTATAGACTTCTGTGCCTTTGTCCCTAGTGTTGCCTTCATATTTGGTCACACAAAAGCCAGATGGATTTTCAAGCTCCAACTTGCAGTATTTTTTTTGTTTTTTTAGTTTTCTCGATTTATAATTGTGCGATGGCTGTTTTAAGGTCATTGTTTTATCGGATGGATTTGGTTTTGTCTTGAGTAATTTGTCAAAGGGGCGTAGCCCCAAGGGACCAAATCAAATCCTAATGATTTAAGATGCAATGAGAGATTTCACATATCTTAAAAATTGTGAAAGCCCTGATTTTTAACTGTTGTAAAGCTTTCCATCAAAAACATCCCTGGCTGCAAGGGTTAAACTGAGAATTATTTTTCTTTTGTACATTATTATTATTCTCATTTTGCATTGGTGCAAATATGAAATTCAGCCTATATTGTTTTGTATTTAAATATAATCAAATCAAAATCACTTGTTTTCATTTTTTAAGACATCTGTTGCTAATTCAAGGTAAGAAATCTATTAAAGGTGCTTGTTCCGATTTACGTATATTGTGGTCTCTACTTGATATGAGAGCCTGGCACTTGCACATATGCCCCATCAAGTACCGTGGGAAACAAACTTGTGGTTTTGATGGTAGAAGCAATGCATATTGCAAAGCCGTATTCAATAATGTGCTAATATTGATGGTTAACCATTAAAACGGCAGTTTTTTGTTTATATCTTGGGAATAAAATGGATTTGAGGGTTCAAATTTCAGGACAACAATGAGAAAATTACGGCCTTTCATCTGATATCAAAATCGATACTACTACCGGGTAAATCAGGGGTCCCAAAGATGATCGGAACATGCACTTTTAAGTGTCTAAATCACTACTAATGTTGCAATATATGGATAACTTGAAATCTCTTGTAGCTCCTTTAAAACAATGATCATAAAACAACTAGTGCAAATTAAAGGCTGACTCAGGGATTTTGAAATACAAGTTTTTGGTGTAGTATTTAAAAATAGTCATCTAGAACTAAAGATAGTTACCTAAAATGCTTAATTCCAAAGTTAGAGATGAATCAGATTTTTCGTTTTCATGCAGTAAACATTTATGCACAGTATAACAGTGCCATAGGATACCGTGTATAACAGGGCCATACGCAGGATATATTTTGGGGGGTGCGGGACTTCAAAAAAGTGGACTTTTTTTCGAAAAAGTGGACCTTTTTTGCTAAAAGTGGACCTTACCCCCTAAAAACGTCCTTTTGAACATTCAATCAACAAAAAGTGGACTTTCTTGTCAAAATTTCTCTAAATTTTTTACCTTTTTAATAAAAAAATCAGCAAAAAGTGGACCTTTTACCCCTTTTGTGGGATTTGGGGGGGGGGTGCAGACGCACCCCTGCACCCCTGGTGTATACACCCCTGGTGTATAACAAAATTTCTGGATCCAGAATTTTAAAACAAAGTTGTGGTTTTTTCTATATCATGTATATGAAAGACTTCGATTTGAGCTTAGTTATTTCACACAGTGATTAGTATGTGGACAAGCATTATGTATATGCAAAAAACATGATTTGTTTGAAAAAGGAGTGCGCCCTCATCCCGGTACCGTCACTCCTCTTACTGTCGGGTACCCATGCTCGTTCGTAGGAATTGAAAACATCCCCTTTTCGCGTTTTTTGGTTTAAAAAAACACCCCTTTTTTGTGCAAAATCACGAATTTTTAGGGCAAAATTATACCCCCTTTTTTCGCGAAATCATGAATAATTTTTAATTTACTACCCTTTTCAAACAAAACACAAACTATGATAAATACAGTCAACGAAACACAAATAACGAAATGAGCAAAATATATCAGTATAGGCCTATGTCATCAGATTTGATGATTGATACTTTATTGGAATCCATTCCGAAAATCACAGACAAAAATATACCTTTATTAATACGGGTTTTTCTGCGACGCGGTGCGACCACCCTACTACCCCTTTTCAAAATTTCGCAAACTTTCCAAATGAAAAAGTACCTTTTTTTTTATTTTCGCGAAAAATAAAATTCGCGAAATTGATCGAGGAAAACACCCTTTTTTCGCGATCCTACGAACGAGCATGGGTACCCGACAGTAAGAGAAGTCAAAGTTCTGGGGCCCTCATTGGGAAATCTCTGAGTCAGCCTTTAAGTTATTAAAGGCACTGTCAGTGATCCACCAAAAAGAATAAAAATATTCAAAATTTGCAGTAGTCGTCTAGAAGTGAAGAACGAATCTGTAGAATTCGCATAATTTTTTTTTTTCAAATGAAAAATTACAAAAAAGGAAGAAAACAGCAGTGTTCAAAGATATGAATCTCCATTCGATTACGTGTTGTAGGAAGTGTCTGTATGGACAGTAATGACTAAAATATCCGATTCTGTCTTTATTAGGGTGCTTTAAGCCGTATCACTTGCAGGGTATGTTGGGATAGCTATACTTAGGCCTACATAGTGGTAAAAATCTGATTTTTTTATGATTTTTTCAATTTTCTGATTTTGCAAAGCACTGATAGTGCCGTTAACCTAACTGTGAAAAATAATTGGGTCAAAAATAAATATTTCTTTGTTAAATGGCCTCTTGCTCTTGTGATGCTCTTAATATTACAAGCAGCATGCATAAATTTGGCATCCATGTTTGAATTTTTATGGTGGAAATGTCATGCACACAGGTCATCATGAAGCATATTGTTAAAGGTGCTTGTTCCACTTTATGTATATACTTGCATACACTCCCCGCCAATCCGCCATGTATCATGGGAAACAAACTTGCAGTTTTGATGGTGGATGCAAAATTGCAAGAGCTTTTTCATTACTGTGCTGATATTGGTAGTTAACCATTAAAACAGCAGTATATTGTCTATCTTGGGAATGAAATGGATTTTAAGGCTGCAATTTCAGGACAACAATGAGAAAAATACAGCCTTTAATCCGATATCAAAGTCATTACTACTTTCGGGTAAATAGGGATATGTTCGGAACATGCACCTTTAAATACATATTTATTTAGAGTATAAAATGTAATCTTATAAAAAACAACTTTAAAAACAAAATTTAAAGTCTCTTATAAGCATTATTTGACATAAAAGAATTATACATGTGCTAAGTGTTGTACATGAAAGAAATGGTTACCGAAAGATTTTCAATCACAATTTTCTCAGAAGCAGTGTTTCATCAGATAAGACAGTATGCGATGTGGGCGTTGATATAGATAATGACATCTAATCAAACAATCCCATCAGAGTCTGGCAAAATTTTACTGGGCCACGTGGCTGGATTGCTTTCTGCACTCGCATTTGACACCATTGAAATTATATCTTGAATATGCCATAAACTGTGATCTTTTTCCTTCTAACAGGGATGTACCACAGAGAATACGTAGGACCACCAAGGTGTATGAGTGCAAGAAGTGTTTGACAAGATGTGAAACAGTAGGTACTTTCAGGAAACACTATAAGACACACTTTATGAGCGAAAGTTGGAAACATCAACCTAAGATAATTGCTGAAAACTATGCCAATATCCTATATCGATGTATACCATGTGACAAATTTGTCAAAAATGCGAGTAATCACCGTCAGAAGCATGAAAAACCTAAAATGTGTGAAACCTGTGGTGAGATTTTAAAGTATTACATTAGCTGGAAAAGGCATATGATGAAACATGATGCAGAGAAGACTGGCAACAAATATGTTTGCCAGAAGTGTGAGAAGTCATTTGTGCTCCCCAAATCATTGAAAAATCACATGCAGAGGCACTCTAAGGAACGACCTTACATGTGCGAAGTGTGCGGTAAAGGCTTCAAGACAGACACAACTTTGGAACGACATCGACTTATCCATAATGAAGTCAAGCCTCTGACATGCGAG
>JAMKCH010085270.1:0-67256 GCA_023653785.1 Ophioderma brevispina
GACAGAAGTTAATTTTCCATCACTTGAAAAAGGCATACACATTACTGTCGTCTGTCCACATATTTTCGCCCACAAAAACTAGACTAATTTCAATAAAACACTCGCGTTGCTCATCTGCATGGTACTGATAGGCTTAGCCTAACACTTAGTCTGTATGGATCAACATAAAAATTTTGATAGGACATTGCACTGTCTAGCTACAAATTCCCTCCATTGAGGAATTCTTAAGGGACAGGTTTAAAGGCTGACTCAGAAAGAATATATCCTTTTTGTATATGGCAGGAGGAGGGGTGGGCAAGTAGTTCAACTTTTTTGTAAGTTGGGGGATTGTTCTGGCCATTTTGGCTCCTGAAAAAGAAAATAGCAAGCTTTTTACTGAAGGATAAAGTTTTTGGTTGGTTGTATGGTTTTAAGTTTTGTACCTTAAGTAATGGGATTTTGGGTTAAATTCGTTATTTGCCAATCTTTGCTACATAAAAATAATGACCACTATGTGGCATGCACATGTGCTAGGTATATTGCATCCCTTTATAAAAAAAACAATAGGTTTCCACAAAACCAGGTTCCATGATTGTTAAAATAAAGAAAGAAAAAAATGTTTTACCTTGCAGGGGCCTTAGTCCACTCACCGACACAAGCTACAACGTTCACCTACTGGTTTAAAATTAGGTTATAGAACCAGGAATAGCCTACCCTCTTTACACACAATGGGTTGCCTGCTACTATATATGTTACTACTAGTACCCCAACAGAACATGATGGTATGAAAACACCCCAGTACCTTCACAGGTATTTAAGTAAGTTAGTAACATGGTGGCAAAGGCTGACCTTACCAACAATATAGAGCTCAGCCCAGGGGTTTTGGTTAGACGAAAGAGATACCAATATCTGAACACGGGAAAATTCAGAGAAAAATATAACTTTGAAAATATGACAAGTCTGCCGGGGGACCCGTTGTTGCGTGGAGCCCCAGGAGAGGGGTAAAGTTATATGGGGGTCAAAATGTTTGAACTGCTCTAAACTAATATAATATAGCTCCCAAATTATTGCTTAGGGTAAGCACAAGGGGAGCGCGCAAAAAAGTCATGGGGCACATGCGTTGTGGGCTTCACTTGGCCAGGAGATATTGGGAAAATAGGCTTATAAGGTCATTTGTTTATTGATTCTTAAGAAGGTTAACCCCGTTGCATACCCAGATTTGTTTGTGAAAAATATTTTTTTTTTAAAGTTTTAATGATACTGAATCAAAATATGAAATGCTTTTGCACTTTCGGCCATCCCTTCCTTGTGTTTAAGGAAGGGGTTACACCATTCCATGTAGGACTCTATGGGGAGAGGGACATTATACTCTCCCTATGAAAGGGATACCAACACTATGCAAAATTAAAAAAGCATATTTGAATCAGTATCATTAAATATGATTTTTAATATTTTTTCAAAGAAAATCTTGGTATATAATTGTTGAACCTTTCTTGAATAAACAAATGACCTTTAGCCTATTTTCCCAAATATTTGAAAGGATAGCACCACACACATGTGACCAATTGACTTTTTACTCCTGGTAACCTAAGGAATAATTTGAGCTAATTCATTAGATGTAGGCGCAGTTAAATATTTGACCCCCATAGCAAACTTTAACCCTCTCCTGGGGCACACGCAACAACGGGTCCCGGCAGACTTCATATTTCCAAAAGTTATATTTTTCTCTGAATTTTCCCGTATCAGCTATTGGTTATCTCGTTCGTCTCTAACCACAAACTTTGGGCTGACGGCTTTTTCTAAGAGACTCCTTCAATTTGGTTACTCACAAAAATTGTGGTCTTGTTTTTGGTTGTTCAAATTGTTCATTGAAGAGAATTGGAAAATACTTATTTTTGCCATTGAGAATAAATTTCTATTTTTTCTTTGACAATTATGTGCATAAACCTATAAAGTACCTATTGGCAAGTTTCTAGCAAAATCTATGAAGATTCATGTGTTTTTCAAAAGTAGCAGAAAAGACCTATAGACTTCATTTACAAAACTTTAAACTCCACAGAACCACTAAAAATACTTGTGTGAAAAAGCTTGCCGGATTCATTTTCAGGAGCCAAAATGGCCATTAGAATAGTCATTTTAGAAAGAAAAAAAAGTTCATACTTGCCCGCCCCTAATAATAGTTCCTTTTTATGATCACGACATTATTCAGCTTAATAACAATATTGCATAGTCATAATAGATATATTGGATGTGTTTCACCCTGCCTTTGGAAATAAGGGATTATCAATGTTCGGCAAATATAAGCCATATGAAGTAGCCCTTATTAGAGAGGGGTTCGAGTGCCAAAGGTGTAAACTCGTATTTCAATACGGATTAAATCGCAATCTCATCATAGGGCGCAGTTCACATCCATAGAAAATCATTTTAACAATTTGGCACTCACCAGTGGTGGAAATACAGGACTTCCATTTTGTGCGCTGTTACTTTAGACATATTTGGTAAAGAAACGCACCATATATGGAGGCATTCTTGTGAATTATCACTCAATTGTGGTATGAACCTTTTTGAATGAATCACTATTGGGTTTCGGTAGAATCTTAGCTAATCAAGTGCCAGTTGGTAATTACTTTCACTCGCCCAAAATTGTCCTCGGTGCCGAGAAACCTATTTGGAGGATTCGTTGCAGGAATAAAAAAAATACGTCTCACAAACCAGTCCCTCTTGCTATCTAGGCGTGAGATTACCACTTGACCACAGGGCCTGTGTTTATGGGTGCAGTTAAACAAGTGCCTATGTATTTCAGTCTTGATTCAGAGTTTCAAGCAGCCGGAATTATATTTGGAGAGGTGGGCCTATATACACGATTCTAGAAGAATCTATGATGATGCGAAACTCAACTCAATGCACACGAGGATCAACAAGTATCGGTTCAACAACCTATATAATGTGCTGCCCATCTTGTCACATTCAGAGGAGTTACTTGGTCAATTTACGATCTGCCCTCGCACCAGTTAAAAAACCTTGGTTCCATTTGGCTCGTATAGTTTGCATAGGTTGATCACATCAATTCAGATGCAAATCTGTGAATTTTATTCTAAGAAATCTTTGGCGCATTCGCGGTGATCACAACTGAAGCTTGCACATTGCTGTCAGAGGTGGTTCGTTCGCGCCTAGACTATGCAAACTCTCTCTTGCAAGGTGCGCGTGAAAATGATGTCGAACGTTTGCAGCGCTTGCGAAATGGCTGCGAGGCATGGTTTTTTAGCTGCGGCAGGGATCAGTTCCCAGCTCATTGGTTGGAAGCTCTGCATGTCTCCAGTTTTAAACAGGAATCAACTATAAGATCTTGTTGTATGTTTTTAAATTTATCCACTTTGTAGCTCTCAATTACACTCACCGGAGTCATTCAATTGCAGGAAGAGAAGTCTAGCATTCACAGGATTCAGAAACCGATTACATTCCTCGTCTGATCTCACCCGCTCTTTATTCCTAAATCGAAAAAAAAAGGGCTGGCGATTTTCTCGTCATGTTATGTGCTCCACGGTTATGAATCAACTCCCTGTTGAGCTCGAGAGGCAGTTGTCAGTTGCTGTCTTCAAGCGGATTTTGCTTTTAAAACTTATCCTTTCATCCGCATTGAGCGTTTTCCTCATGTTAGCTGCTTTTGTTTTTGCTTTGTTCTTATGTAATTGTTGCTTGAGTTACGTTTTGTATAGGTCACTTTGTTAGGCGCTCGGTTTCTCCGTAGGTAGGCGCCAGATAAATGCTTTGGTAACACTAACAATACTTTTGAATCGGCCTCCCTACATGGAACTGAAACAGCATTACTGTGTGTTCAGAATGACATCTTGCGCAGCATTGATCAGAATTAAGCGTGTTTTGAATATGGTTATACTTGACCTATCTGCGGGGCTTTGATACCATACTCCTTCTGTTGCGTCTTTCCTCTCTCGGTGTCAGGGAAAGGAATCCAATGGATCCACTCTTACCGAACTGATCAATGAGGCGGTAAACACCAAGGCCTGTTTGTCAATCATTCCTTCAGCTCCTTTTCGGGGTCCCTCAAGTTCTGTATGGTCCATATTTTCACATATTTCATACCCAATAAGCTAACCATAGGTTTCGGGACGCATGGTGTACAAGTACACATGTATGCTGACGACACCCAGTGTACTGAATGCTTTCGACTGGATAAACCCTTCGGATGAAAATTGCTGCTCAGTTCTAGAATTGGAATTGTGTATCATGGGGGGGAAAAAATTTTTTGTTTTTTTTTGGGGGACTGCTAATAGTCGAAATCAATGATGACAAACACTGAATTATTATTACCTCTAAAAACATAAAAAAACTAAGACGATGTGTTCAAATTGCTTCCTGCAAATTCGCGGGCTTCTGCTAAGCTTGCGATCTTGGATTCATATTTGGACAACACTCGATCCTGGAGACCAACCATTAAAAATTGTGTAAATCCACTTATTTCCAAATTAGGTACATTAACCCTGATCCGAAAAGTGCTTGATAGTGATTCTGCAGTGACACTCGTTCATGCCTTAGTCACATCACGCCTTGACAATGACAATGTTATTTATGGGATCACGAGCGTTCATCAACCTTAAAACCAGAGCACAATTGACTGCATGGCCTATTAAGCTTATTTAAGCTAATTTTTGCTCATAAAAAATAGCTTCCCTCCCGCTCCTGCCTGATGCACCCGACCCCTCCCCAATGAATGGCACAAAAGGTGCAGAGGTCACCAAAGTCACATGAAGGTCCAAAGATCACCTCACCCCGTCCCCTCCCCAAGCCCTTACCAGGCCCCTGCCCGATTGCAACCCACCCTGACTCTCACCGCACGCACCAACCCCTCCCGACGAACTCCACCACATCCAACATCCTAATCTTCCCCAACAACCCCACTCTTTCCCCAAAACCACCCCACCCTTCACTGTCCCCTCCCCACCCTTCCCCCTCCCAAACCCACCCTTTCCCCAACAACCTCACCCCTTCCTTCTCCCTAACACCCCGCGCTTCCCATGACATGGGGTCCCTGAGGTTCATGGGGTCCTGAGGTCAATGGGGCAACCGAGGTTGGTAATGGGGTCACAGAGGTCAAACGGGGTCACCAAGTACATGGGGTCACCATGGTTGCATGGGGTCACCAAGGGTCAAATGGGTCACTAAGGTCAAATGAGGCACCATGTCTCACATGACGGTCAATCCACCATTTCTACCTGATGCACCTTCCCCGCTGTGATGCACCCAATCCCTCCCCAATGAATGGCACCAAAGGTGACATGAGGTTACCAAGGTAAATGAGGTCACAAAGATCACCAACTCCCTCCCCGATGCACCGCCCCCCCCCCCCCAACCTATCTACCATGGCACCCTCACCAACTATCTACCATGCCTCTCCCCAATGCACTTACCTTCACCGATGCACCCCACCCCGACCCCTCACCGACGCATCTGACCCCTCACCGACGCATCTGACCCCTCACCGACGCACTTCCCACATCTAACACCCTAACCTTCCCCACAAACCCCACCCTGTTACCTCCTATAAACACCCACCCTTCACTTCCCTCCACACCCTTTCCCACAACAACCCACCCTTCCCAATGACAGGGTCACGGAGGTCACATGGGACACCGAGGTCACATGGGATGTGCACCAAGGTCACACATGGGTCACCAAGGTCACCGTGGGGTCCCCAAGGTCCACTGGGTCACCAAGCGTCACATGGGTCACCAAGGGCACATGGGGGTCACCAAGGTCACAAAGGGTCACCAAGGTCACACTGAGGTCACCAAGGTCACATGTAGGCAATTCACCCACCCATTTCCCTTACCTGAGCACCCCGACCCGCTCCTGCTGATGCAACCGACCCCTCCCCAGTGAATGGCACCAAAAGGTGACATGAGTTCACAAAGATCACCTACCCCTCCCCGATGCCCCCTCCCCAATATCTACCACGCCCCTCCCCCAATGACACCTTTCCCTTCCCCCATCCCCGATGCACCCCACCCTGGACCCCTCACCTCACTCCGACGCACTTCCCACTCCAACATAGTGACCGTCAGCCCAGGTTTTGGTTAGACGAACGAGATACCAATAGTGCATACGGGAAAATTCGAGAAAATATAACTTTGAAAATATGAAAGTCCTGACGGAGAACAGTTGTTGCGTGTAGCCCCGGGAGGGGGGTAAAGTTCTATGGGGGTAAAATATTTTGAAAACTGCTATAATCTAATGAAATATAGCTAAATTATTCCCCCCCCCCCAATAGGTTACCAGGAGTAAACAGTAAATTGGGTCACATGTGTGTGGTGTTCCTTTCCCCCCAAGATATTTGGAAAATAGGCTCAAGGTCATTTGTTTTCAAGATAAGGTCAACAATTGTAATACCAAGATTTCTTGTAAAAATATAAAAAAACACTATTTAATGATACTGATTCAAAATGCTTTTATTTTGCATAGGGTGGTTCCCTTTAATAGGAGAGGGGTATAATGTCCCCGTACCCATAGAGTCCTAAAGGGAAGTTTGTACCCCTTCCATTGATTAAAAACAATGAGATGCGAACACGATATAAGTGTTTTCAGGACTACTGAGACATGTAATAGTCACTTTACAGAGTTATTGCAAGTATCTGAAGCACTGTTTAAAGATGATCCAGGAATCGCGTCCAAACATGAAGTTAGATCCATCCGACATCCTTCTTAAGGACTGTCTTGATGTGCTGTTGCCTTATAGTACGCAAATGTAATGGATCATTAGAATTGGAGTTGTAACACACCGATATATAAGACGGCTCTCGTTTTGAAACCGTATCATCAAGAAGCCAAACCTTTCCATCACTTGATCTCAAAAAACTATAGGACGGTTTTCGCGACCTGATGTTCATTTTCAAAGTGTTGAAAAAGTGGTAGCGTCACAGTTGAACATCATACCTGCATGAAAATGGACTTTTCTCGGATGCTCAGTCGCTTATCGTCAATATCATCTACTGAACCGCTATGTTACGAGTTATCAATGACCTGCTGTTAGCTCTTGACAAGGGAATGAGGCAGTGCGTGTGTTATAGACTACTCAGCCGCGTTTGATACAATCCTCACGAGATTCGTCTTCAAACGCTTGCAGGACAGGTATGGAATCGGCGGAACAGTTCTGAAATGGGTCTATTTATCTTAACGATCGTTCACAAGCTGTGGTTGCCATTGACAATGTCATCTCAGAATCTTGCCACTGCCTTGGGGTAATCCGCAAGGTTCAGTTAAGGGGTCCATTGGACTTCATTATGTAAATGGACCTCTAAGCGACGTTATCAATGCACATAGGGGATCCAGCACATCATTTATGCGGCGACACGCAGGTGTACTTGGTTATGAAATCTTCTAAACAATTGAACGCTGTCAAGAAGCTTGAGGAGTGTGTTGCAGATGTTACGTGCTTGGGCTTATTGCAAACAGGTTAATGTTGAATGATCAAAAAAACTGAAATCTTGCACTTCCACTCTCAGCATCGACAATACATCTAGGCTAACACCGAAATTTCATTGGTGATGCTAAAGATCAAGCATCTAATTTGCCCAAAGACCTAGGAGTTGTTTGGACACCTCACTTCTGTTTAAAGAGCAACACATAAGCAATATTTGTCGTGCGGCTTCGTTGGTGTTACAGAATCGGTAAGATAAGGAAAGTACTAAACGGCCCGTGCTGAAGCGTCTTTCCACGCATGTGTCTCTTCAAGGTTGGATTGCAACAACAGTTCTCTTTATGGACTCCATACTCTCAAACTAGCCGTCTTCACACTTGTGCAAATGTGCTGCCACCGTTTAGTGACCCTGTGTCCCAACGCCGTCGTTACGTCGTGACCACCTTTCGCCGATTTTTCAGAACTCCATTGCTCCAGATGAAGATCGCGTGGCTTAAGATATTGTTAACGAATACAAGGTTCGTCATGGTATGCCACCAAAGTAACATAGGCGATTTAATTGTCGGTACTACTTACACGAACGCGACTTCGTTCTGCCTCACAACTCCTATCAAGCATGGACCGCGCACAAAAACTAGTACAGGTGATCGAGCTTTCGCTGGTGCCGAGCACCACGTTTGTGGAACAACCTTCTCTGGACATCCGCCCAAAGATCCAACGATCTTCGACTTTCAAGAAGAAATTGAAGACACATTTCTTCAAATGAATGTGAATTTTCGAATAACTCCTTGTACTTTTAAGATTTACCAATAGCATTTTTGTTTTGGTAAGCTTGTTGTGGTTTTGCGGTCGCAGAAGGAATCCTGCTCTCTACATTTTGTATTTTTGCGCTCCTCGGTAGCTGAGTGGATTCGCTCTGGGTCTGCATGGACATTGTCTGGAACTGTAATTTTGTTTTTGGGAATATAAGATTGTAATGAATTTCATGCATGTATGCTGGTGCTTGTAATTATCGTAAATTTTAACTCTATTTTATCATGTTATATATAATCTGAGCTCTGTTAATTAGTAATCCCAGCTCACTGTTTTTACTTGTAGTTTTTTTAAATTATGGGTTCTGTACAGCGCTTAGAAACTGTGTTTTAGCGCTTTAAAAATTAGTTAAGTTAAGTTAAGTTAAAGAAAGTGCAAAAGCATTTCATATTTGAATTCAGTATCATTAAACATTAAAAAAAGATTTTTACGAACAAATTGGGTATTGCAGAGGGTGACCTTTCTTGAATAAACAAAGCCTTTAGCCTTATTTTCCCAAATCTCTTGGAAAGGAAGAACCCACACGCGTGTGACCAATTGACTTTTTTACTCCGCTTATCTAAGGCATAATTTGAGCTATATTATATTCGATTTAGGCAGATTTGTTTGAGTTCAAACATTTGTGGACCCCCCATAGTATAGTAACTTACCGCCTCTCCGGGGGATTACACGCAACCACGGGTAACCGGCAGGAAATTTATATTTGCAAAAGTTATATTTTTCTCTGAATTTTCCCGTGTCAGAGATTGGTATCTTCGATTAGTATAAACAAAACCTTCTGGGCTGATGCTCTACACCCCAACCTTCCCCAACACCCCAAATTTTCCTCCTAAACACCCCACACTTCATTTCCCCTCCCCAACACCCCACCTTTCTCTCCCCAACACCCCAGCCTTCCTCCTCCTAACCTCAGCCCTTCCCCCTCTATATGATTCACACACAAGAGTCCATTGGCATTGTATTGTTCGTGTAGTAAAGGAATTTGCAGATATCGGATGTCTTGTTTAGTGATTACCAGCAATTCTTGCATATTTAATTAGGCTTATTTGCATTTCCTAAGCGAGTATCACAAATGTTAAAATGGCAAAGAAGAGGCGCACCCCACATAATAGGTTTGCATTGCAGTGAAAATTTTGCATATCGAATGAACTGTTTCAAAAATATAGTAGTGCTTACGCAGATTTTTGCATTATTATTAGCCTCATTTGCATATGTAATTCGCCCGATATACGCCCAACGTCTACTTAGGGGAAAAACTCTTAATCCGCTTCCTTCCGAGAGTTACAACATTATACGCCTTATGGAACTCAAGAAACTTGTGTAACAGCTTTGCGGGTGGAGGGGTAACATTTTGACTGACATGAGGTCAAAGGGGGGGGTCCCAACCCCCCCCCATTTTTTGGCGGGGGTCCAAAAAAAAAACCAAAGGTCGCAAAGAGATCGACAACATGTCATCCCACCCGGCCCCAACATTTCCCCCTGTTTTTTTTTTTGGTTTTGACCCAAGTTACATCATCGTAAGCAATGTAATAGACTATATAGTACTAAACGGCCAACTGAATAAGATATTCTCGTGATGGTGTGACTCAATTTCAAACAAATTGTTTGTTTGCATATTCATAATGGTTGGTGTCCATTACTAATCACTTTATGATTGTCCATACAAATCATATAATTGCTTGTAGGCCACCGGGCCCTATATATGTAAGAAAATTTTCAGTAGCAATGTTTCGT
This sequence comes from Ophioderma brevispina, assembly GCA_023653785.1. Classification (NCBI taxonomy): domain Eukaryota; kingdom Metazoa; phylum Echinodermata; class Ophiuroidea; order Amphilepidida; family Ophiodermatidae; genus Ophioderma; species Ophioderma brevispina. Next base: position 9,959 of record JAMKCH010085270.1, read on the forward strand.
TGTTTGTTATTTATTAAATCCCAAGATTAAAAGAAGGGAGCTTGCTCATTTTTACGCCTATAAATTATAATCGGGCGTGACCCGAGGCACCCAAAAGCAAAATGACTCCGGAACATCCACTGACCATAAACAACCTGAAGTAAGTCCTATTGAAACAAGTTGTAGCAAACAGTGCGAGCAGCGTGCGCCATGGGGGAAAAGTGGGGAATTGGGAAGTCCTTCCCGGGAAATCTGGACAATCTAGCGGGAACATGAGGGGGGAGAAAGCAAAAATTAAAATGAGAGAGAGAAGGAAAATAAAAAAATAAAAGGATAAAAAATTGAAGTACGAGTCGTTTTTTCTCCAAAATTTTTTTTAAGGTGCGGAAAATAAATATAAATAAAATGAATTCCAAAATGTCGCGTTGGGTTCCAAATTCACTGATGATTAAAAAACGGTCTGGGAAATTCCCCCAGCCAGTCTAAGCTTTCAACTCAGGCGCGGATCCGGGAGGGGCGGAGGGGGCGCTCGCCTCCCGGTATAATTCTGCAATTCTTGCAAAAATAGCCCATTTTGGACAAGTTACGCCTTTCAAGCTCTTTCAGACCCCGGCTTAATTTTGACGTGTTTTCAACCCCGGGATCCGCCCTGATTTGATACTGATCTTTATGACTCTTCAGCTAATGACCACAGGTAATCAAGTCACCCACCTGTAATTTCTGATCACAAATTTGCAATACGATGAAATATTCTAAAATGCTGAGTTCTAAACATGTGTTGTTGTGTCAAAATATCGGGGTTTCGCCACGGCGGCCATTTTCTACAGATTTTTCAGCTAAAATGAAGTATTTAGCAATTAAAAAACACATGATGATTTATTTCGATTTTCAAAAAAATCTAGTTAGTAATTTCTAAAATGATTTTTTAAAAATAATTCTGACAAAATCACCGTTGTTTATTTGTTACTTGCAATTAACATATGAATGGAAGCTATGTCTAACTTTGTTGTTTGGTTTGATCCATTAATACCATGGGGGCGATGGTAATGTCACGTTGCATGGTCCGCCCCCGGGCCATATGAACTGATGTAATTTGGTATGTTAAATAATCTTTGAACAGAGATGAGTACAAGAACAAATTACACAGAAGATATGAATAATTGATTTTGTCGATTGTGTTTTTTATTCACGGAATTGAAGGGGATCATAAGGGGGTTTGACTGAGTTTTTTTTCTGCTGACAGAGAAATGTACGTAACCCGGCAAATGCGAATCAAAACTGTGTCACAAAATTTTAGACTGCGAAATAATATGTGGCGGGCCAAGATCGTTGACTTGGGAGCCCGCCTGGCGAGGCTGGACTGGGAAGCAATATCGATGAACCATCACTTGGCCTTTTGTGGAAATGGTGCAAAGGGAACATTCCCAGCTGGTCTGGCGACGTTGTGTTAAGATTATATCTTTAATTTTTGTCGTTCCTTAGGCATGAAACGGTTATAAAAGTAAAAACTTGTAAAGGAATAGGGTCTAGTAATTACTTTTATCTGATTAATATAGTGGACTGTTTTGGGAGTTAAAGTCAGTAAACCATAACCCATTAGCTGATATTTGGACTTGAACAGAAACTAACATATCCTGTAAGTGCAAAAAAAAGTCCGAAGAGAATGAAGCACAAAGGATTCAAACTTACGTAAACCTGCTTTAAATGTTGATTTCAAAATTTAGTGTGGTGTAAAATGTCAGCTTTTTGATAGGTAGGCTCATAGCACTTGCTGAGATTAATTCACAATTGCTCGCTTAACACAAGTCATATTAAAGTTTTAATCTCGCACAAAAACAATGAATATGTACTATTTAGATTAAATCCCCGATGGAAATAATTTGTCTCTCAATATAAAAAATTAGGTTTTCTACAACTGTTCAAAATGTTGGCACAACACTGTGTGTGTTCCCAGAGCCAACACGGGACACGAGGCAGCGTGTCAATGGTCACGTGATCCTCAAAGGGGGAAATCCTGGGAAATACCAATGAGTGTAAACATGAAATAGACTCCCTGGTGTAAATAGTGATGAATTCATGAATATTTATTAGCACTATACTCTATGCCTAACGTTTTATAGTGGGATCTTTACATGGATCAAACTTGATTTTGAGGGCTTCTAATCATGAAAATTATGGCATAAAAGTGACACTAATAGATATTATATATGATATAAATACTGATACACAACACAAGCATTTTTGGCTGACAGAGGCAGACTTTTATCAGGAACACAGTGAGTAAGTTGAATGGTGCAGGCAGAGAATCAGAGCCAAGGCCGGGGTTGTAAATAGATCTTTACAGACGCATCGTACAGGCACATCATAACACAACACACAATCACTCGGGCGCAAGGACAAAATAGCCCGCAAATCCAACCACGCTCACACGTAACTCAGGTACTGATTCGATAACAACACCGCCCTCCGAACTTCATAATGACGAAGAACAAGTACCAAGTGGACGAAGATTTGTAATGTTTTCTAGTGTACTCACCTGTGTTACCAACATGCGAATTGTATCCACTGAAATCAGATTCCCGCAAAACAAAACGTTTCCAAAAGACATTTACACACCAAATTTTCAAAATACATTTTCATAGTTTCATCAATAAGAATCACAGCTTGCACAACTGGAAATTTCAGAGCAATAAGCAAGCCATAAAAAACTAGTAAGGGCGTTAAACATCGGCAAAAGCGGCAAATTCTCCCACGCGATGGCAAAGGACTCTATTAATTACATAATAGGCCAAAAACTCAACTAGCTAAAAGATGCTGCACACATGCACACAAGGACAAGAAAATGTGAACATATTCACCTCTTTTACAAAGGTCCGCACTGGTTGCAATTTGGTATCATATCCATTTTAAACTCCTCACCTGGAAAGCTCTTCAGGCATATGGACCTTCTATATCAGGGAGGCAAACTCCTTCAAACACATTCCATCTAGAGAGGAGCTGGGGACCCAGACAAAACATCTTCGTTTACCCTCACTACAGAAAACGTTGACACCTTGGTAGTTAGTATGGGCCTCTACATCAATGCTAGGTCAGGTTAGTACTCTTAAATTGTGGTATCACTTTTTCACTAGGGGCACATTTAAGGTTACACAGGGGTCAAATTTAACAGCTCCACTTCATGTTGAATTATGTATGCCATATTGTCGTATAGTCATAAGGATCCAAAAATGTATAGTTTGTACCATCTATGACCATTGCTTTGAGGGTATAGGATAAAATGGCCTAAAATGGTAAAAAAAGGTAAATTTCTATTTGTACAGGGGTCAAAATCAGGAAATTACTCCAATTTGGGAAAATTGAAAGAAGTGTTCATCTAGCTTAATGGTCCAAAATAAGGAATAGTTGTACCATCTGCAAGCATAGTTACCATGTTGGGCAAAATAGGTCATGAGGGCAACATAATCCAATCGGTGTTGACCTTCTTTGGACCCTTATCTCAATAAGTAAACATTTAACATATCAAACGTATACCTTTTAGGGGTCCTCTTACTCAAGCAATAATTTGCAAGTATTTAAAATATAATCAGATTAAACTTTTCATGATACCAAATTTGAGAGTACTACTCTACCTAGCATTGATGAGAGGGTCCATACTAATACCAAAGGTGTTAAACCTTTTCGTAGTGGGGGGTAAACGAACCCCTTAAATAAGGCCCTTGATATTCTGCTCCTGCTCTAATCAATCACCTAGATCATCAGATAAACGTTTTCTTATGTTCCTGACTTTAACCTTATATGGCGACCGGGCCTTTTATGCATCTGTGCCTCGCAAGACTACTTCCTTCAGGACTGAGACTTTAACTTTGAAGAAGAGTTTAAAAAGCACACTTGTTTAAGATTGCCTATGACAATTAAATCACTGTTTCTTTGTAACTGTTTTCTTTTTATGTATTGTTTTTTGTTTGCGGCCTCGGAATAGTTTTTCTAGATAGATGGTGCATTATAAATGCTTATATTATATTATTTATAAATGATACAACCCGAGAAAGTGATTAGACAAATATTATATAGAAGTAGAGGCTCGGAGAAACTGGCAAGCATAGAACAAGAAAAATACAAATCTCGAACTTGGTCCTCTTGCTATCTGGGCATGGATTAAGAAATACATTACACAATGAAGGGCGTGCCACCATGTGCACACTAATATATTATGTATAAATGGATTGTGTGCAAAACATTTACCACACTGAACATCAATGTAAGGTCTGGGCAACACATTTTTCTAACATTTTATCAAACTGCAAAGGCTGTCAATTTGACCACTGATCATATGAAATCATGTCAACCAGGGTGCACCTTATGGTGTTTTGTCAAAACTGATTTACGCAAAACATTACAACAACTGATCACACTGAAATGGTTTGTAACCAGTGTGCACTTTTTTGTGAATTGTCAAATGTGAGTTTGTGCAAAAAATTACCAAAGATATACAGCAAAATGTTGTTTGTCACCCGTGTGCATTCTATGGTGTTTGGTCCAAAGAGGATTTCTCTGCAAAACATTACACAGATCACACTGAAAGTGTTTGTCACAAGTGTGCACTCTATGGTGTTTTGACAAAACTGATTTGTACGCACAAACATTTACCACACTGATCACACTGAACAGGTTTGTCACCAGGTTGCACTTTTTGTGAATTGTCAAAGTGATGTCTGTGCAAAAAATTTACCACAGATATTACAGCAAAATGGTTTGAACCAGTGTGCATTCTATGGTGTTTGGTCAAAAAGGATTCTGTGCAAACATTTACCACAATGATCACACTGAAAGGGTTTGTCACCAGTGTGCACTCTACGGGCTTTGTCAAATTTGATTTGTCTGCAAAACATTGCCACACGATACATGAAAATGGTTTGTCACCAGTGTGCACTCTATGGTGTTGTCAAATTGGATTAGTCTGAAAACATGTACCACACTTACTACACCTTGAAAATTGGTTGTCACCCACATGCCACTCGACAGTGGTCTTGTAAATTGGACTTCTTTGCAAACATTTACCAAATTACTCCACCGAAATGTTTTTCACCTTTTAAAAATTTACCACAGCTATTACAGCAAATGGTTTGTCATCAGTGTGCCATTCTATGGTGTTTGGTCAAACTGAATTTATCTGCCAACAGATTACCACAATGATCACAATGATATGGTTGTCACCAGTGTGCATTCTATAGTGTCTTTCAAATGTGATTCCAAAGAAACCATTTTCCACATTGATCACAATGATATGGTTTGTCACTAGTGGCACTTTATAAGATATTGTTATATCGGCTTTTTTTTGAAAACATTTATCACACTGATTACACTTAAATGATTGTCACCAACGTGCAATCTCTGGTGATTTGTCAAATGTGATTGCTGTGCCCTAAACATCCACTGAAATGGTTTGTCACCAGTGCCCACCACTTACATTGTGACTTAAAAAATTGTATTTCTTTTCAAAATGTTTACCACACTGAATGCAATGAAATGCCTCAGTACCCTTGTGAATGTTCTTTTCTGCTGGTCAAACTTGATTTCGTGTAAAATGCTGACCACACTGAGAGCAGTGAAATGGCTTATCACGTGTTTGAGTCTTTGTTGCATCCCATTCGGACGCTTTGCTCTATGAACAAGAATAATGAACGCTTTCTTTACTGTGACTTGCCAGGTGCTTCCGATGTCTTCTTAGGGTCTCGATATTCGTATTGGTCGGGTACCGCTTGCTGGGGAAAGCCCGGCGTGGCCGGCGTGGCTTGAGTGCGGGATTTTGCGGCGTGTGTGCTTGATGAGCTCGATAAAAAAAATCTTAGTCCACAACGCACGGTGCGGCGCCTGCAAAATCCCGCGTTTTTAACCGTGCTCCATCTATTATCGAAAGTGTTCATGTCATCTTTACATATTGATGAAATATTTTATTAGGTAGTAATGTGCACCTTAGCTCGGCAAAGCTGATCCATGTTTAACCATGGGCTGACTAGCAACGTGCTAGTTAACGGAAAGAACTTTTTGGTACGCTTCCGCTCGGTAAGCTGCATCTAGATCACAGAGTCTAACTGCATTTGTCGACTTTGCCCAATAGCATGTATTATCGGGCACAGTTTTATATATTTGACGGGGTCGATAGAGCGAACCATTTATACATAATGGTTTTACAACATGTCGCGAACATGCCTGACATTTTAAATTTCTTGTACACTTTGGTCTTTCAATGCATTGAGATTTCAAGATTTCATTGTCCTATCTCCCATATCCATTGTTAGAATGGTCTGGGGACCATTAAGTGTCATATTTCTTTCGCAAACACGTATCACTCATTTCTCACAAGGTAGGCCTATAATACACGGCACACTTCATCAATATTCGTAATAGCAATGTAATCCCGTAATGGGCGAGAACTAGTTCTCTGGCAATTATACTGTCTACAGGTTTGTTTTAGAAATAAACGCTCGTTAGTGTTTTTTATTATAAAACTAGAATTTTGTCAATGGTTCCTTCTCTTATACTTAGAGTTTAGAATGAAAGTGTGTGATGTTCGAGCCTAAATTTCGCGTTCTATGGCTCCAAGTTTATAAGTCATGTGGTTTGGGACCTTTGAAGTCTCTATTTTTGCTTGCTCACGTAGACACTACATTTGAGAATGCTTCTTATTTGGTAGGCTCCTGCTATTCATATAGCACACTGCATAACACTCGTTACTTTATCCGTAAAGGACGAGGACCATATCCTCCCTAAAACTATTTCTCTCATAGTTATGCAGCTTTACGAATACAAGGCTCACAGACTTCTAAATGAATTCGGCTTCTTAACAGATTGCCTTTGGACCTATAAAGATAGGAACAAAGGGCTTGAACGAATAAGAAAAAATCAAATGTGTGTGTGTGTGTGTACTTACAAGAGACATTCTGAGTGTATTTTCAAGTATAAAGAGACATTCTGAGTGTATTTTTACATTGTGGGAGTATTTTTCTTCATTGTGGGAGTATTTTTTACTAGAGTTACTATTTACGAATTGTCCTATAACGGTATAAACTGTAATCTAGTATTGAGGTTTATTCCTAAAAGAGTAGAACAGAGGACCTATTTTTATCTAGTTTATAACTATGTTACACTGTTCAACAATTTCCGTAAATTTCGGAATTTTTCTGACAGCATCATATTTCCGGTTCATTTTTAGGGTACAATGTACAGAAATTTCTGTCAATTAATGGAATTTTTACAGTAATTTTATCGAAATTTGTCTCATATTACGGAAAAACTGTGTATTTTAACAGATTTTTCCGTATTAAAATTACGGAAACCAAAAAAAATTACCGGAAATCATTTGCTATCCAGAAAATTTTTGAAATATTTCCGTAAATTATTAACATTTTTTATGTTTTTGTTTTTATTCTTATTGTTTTCTAAAACAGATTTTTTCCGTAACTTTACGGAAAATCTGTTTACTTATTTAGGAAATTTTTAACAGTGTAGGCCTGCGGCGCAATCCTCTTGGCTAAGAAAATTGAGAAAAACTAGAAAAAAAAAATGAAAAAAACTGTAAAAATGTAAAACAAATGTCTAAAAAAGTGTCTTTTTAAGAGAAAAATCTCAAAACTATATAGGTTTGAAATTCTTCCTTATATGGTTTTGAAAAAGTGTATTTTTCTGAAAAGTCTAAAAAGTGTCTTTTTAAGAGATTTTTCAGTAAAACTCCCACAATGTAGCTCTTGCAAGGATGTATGTGTGTGTGTGTTTGTGTTTGCGTGTGTGTGTGTGTGTGTGTGTGTGTGTGAGGGGGGTCGGACATATTGTACACACAGCAAAAAGTTAATATATCATCAGTGCTCGGGGTCCATCCGACTTATTTCTGAATGGAGAAAAAATGATTCTCCATTCTGAAAACATATTATGTAAGTCGTGTAGTTTAACAAAGTTCTTGTAAATGAGTTAAATGCCTATAAAGCGTCGGTATCAATACATTTCGTATGTTCTTAAGGCATACATGTATTTGTTTCTATTTTTCTTTAAATCCCTCAACATACTGTTATGGAATCTCTCTTTTATTTCTCTTTCTCTCTCTCTCACTCGCTCATAATTCCTCAAGTTCCCGTAGATTTTGTACAAGCAGTCCATCAAATCCCTCATTTTTTCTAACAACCCCTACTTGCATGACTTGTGTTCTAGCATCCCGTATTCTATAAATTCTCCTATAACGCCTATAAACTATAAAATCTCGGGATTGTCCCGGCAACTTTGACTTAGATATACAATGTAGTATATTTTTCCATCGGAGATGGTAAACTATAAACTCAGAGTGGATGAAAGTCACAACATTGCAAGTTACCCTATAGCATATGTGCAGCAAGCAAATAATTGGCAGAATATCACAGTCATGCTCGGAGTTGGGTGGTTGTCTCATGTAGCATTAAAAAGTCCTCTGGTTTCCATTAAGTGACCGGGCGGTACTATGGACCCCAAAATTTGTTTTCGCGCTGGCCGCCTTGCGAAACTCTTTGTAATAGTCTGTCTTTTAAATACGCTTCTTTCATACCAAAAAATTAAATCGGCCAAGCCGTTAATGGGTTAGGTCCCATGGAACTTCAAACCCCCCCCCCCCCCTTGGGCACTAATGGAAGTCATCTGAGAATATTTTTAAAAATCGAAGAACCACAGCCATTTTTTGCTGGTATATGTGCACATATACATATAAATAAACAATTATTACTATTGTGTACAATGCCGAGTAGAAAAACGACACGCGTGTTTTAAAATATGTTCCTGTAAGTTTGGAGTTTGTAATCTGGGGTGTAATGGGCTGCGGTTAAAATATTTCTGATCTCTATATGAGTTGCATAAACGACCCACAATGCTCCACAGTCTATAAGGAATCTTTAGGCTACAGAAACACAACTTGTAGTTGACTGAAATTACTTGTTCACTTGTCTTTTACAAAGAATAACCCAGCGGATGGATATAAGTAAAACAAATGAAAAAATACTAACCTTTCACGAATGAGGTATTGGTGAATTTATGATGAACAGGGGACAAGCTTATTTCTTGGAAATGGGGGAATTGGACAAAGAGTAAGTACACCACGTTTTAAGTCGTTCCAAGTTCAGAATAATTAATGAGCAACAAAATCATGCTTGTTTATTTTTCTTCTCATATCTCTTATTGGGTTCATTAACTCAGTTCCGCTTTTTCACTAACTATAAACAGTTAAAGACAACATATCTTTGACAAATAGGGAAATATTCTCTGTTCATAGAAATCTGTATAGCATTGATGTAACTCAAGTTTGATTTTCGAGATTAATTTTTGTTGCCTGTGTGTTGTTTTCAATACTGAACTGGAAGTCATATCAACATCCCATTCTATGTCCTTCATTGTATTTCCTCCAGTGCAAATTGTTTACAATTTTTATTTGATTTACAAGACACACCAGAGATAAAACAAGTAAGTTTGGCCGAGTGCTAGGAATCCATTCTAATAAGGTATGATGTAGAAAAAACACTGAGGCCCTACAGACATTCAAATACCTGTTATCACAACCCCCGGTGCCCCGACAATTACATTAGTACTATTTATTTGAAAAACATCAACCGAATCATTACCGGTAAATTTTATTACATGTATTTGGGAAGAACATTCAAATTAAACCTTTTTAAGGTGTAACTGCTTTAACGATGGATAATAGTCCTTTTTTTTCAAACCAGTGAACTGTATCAGACCAAAATCGGACAGAATATATGGAAAAAATATATTGCCATTTAGAATATGTGTATACCTTTGAATAAGTCTCGTATTTTGAATTATAGCAACCAACTACAGGATGGCATTTATTTTGGACCTCTGTATACCATTTTCTTGGTTTGTTTTGTGATTTTTAGACTCCTTTCACATTACGTACGTAACGTGTCTGATCCTGAAAAAACACGGATATACCACCTTGTCTAATGAATGAACAGGAACTGTCCCCGGTTTCCTTTCCGTCTATGCAACCCGACTATGCTCTAGGGGACTATATCTCCTTCTACACCTGTCTATTTTAGCAATTTAATATATCAGCATAATTAGTTATAATGAAAGGTATAATTTTTTCACTTTTGTTTGTATAGCATATTTCACTGTATTTAACCGTGCACAAAAGGTCAAAGGTCAATATATGTAGAAAATAAATAAATATTTGTCCACCACCGTCCGTTGGTACATGGGGGTATGTGGACCCCTTGTAATTTTTCTCGAAAGAACTTATGATTTCAATTTTAACATCAAAAGCCTACGCAGCTAAGTTGTTCAATTACAAAACAATAACCAAAATAACTGTTAGCTTTAAGGGTGATGTCCCGATTTATCTTTATAATAAGTTTCCCCCATCTTGATAGAATGGCCTTCACCCAAAAACCCCACTGTAAAGGTTGTCAACGATATTTCAATCCGTTATGATGTGAGAGCTAGAAACGTGATTTTGTGAGCCCCATAGAGTACCGTGTAAAATTAATATTGGTCGACCAAAATGGAGTACATTTTCGCACATAACTTTCAAACCAAACATCATCTAGCCCTAATATTTCGCAGGGTAAATGAGAAAAATAGTACCTTTATTCTGATACCAAAATTTTGACCACTTCCGGTAAATTTTGTGGTTCTGGGGACGAGGCTATTAGCGATCGGGCCATGGACCTTTAAAATGTGACATGCGAAAAACAAATCCTGGCTCCACATGTACTCCCCATGCACTTAAGTAACAATATATAGATTTTCTATGCCAATATTTGCAACAAATTTTGGTTATTATAATATGACCTTTTGCTAGTATAATTCAGTTTAAACCCACGTTTTGTTTTTTTTTCACATTGTTTTGATGCAATTTAAGAATTGCAATTTAACAATTTAAGGACTAGAAACGTACTGAGTTAACATATAAAAAAATACATCGGTCCTCGGACCCCATATGTCGCCTGCCGTCGCGGTTTGTAAATGATAGGCTTCAAATGACCTCTGACCTTGGCATGTGACCTTTGACCGCATCAACAAATGAGGGCTCCAATGTTGCAGCTATGACTCAAGTTTGGTTCCAACTTAAATTCAACTTTTCAATTGAGGTTAATTTTACATTTTCAGCCTATATTACAACTTGACCTCACATGACCTTTGACCTTGGTATGTGACCTTTGACCTCATCAACAAATGAGGTATCCCATGTTGCATCTATGACTGAATTTTGGTTTAAATCCATCGAAGTATGCGGATATTACAGGCAAATGTTAACTCTTTTTTCACAACAACAACATACATCAACAGGCACCAACATCAGACTACAGTGGACAAAGTGATCCCTGTGTGTCTTCCTGCCTTAAGGCAGGCCTGCGACACAATAAACCACAATTAAGTTGCCTTATGACGTTAAATAGTTTAGTTTGGGACAATTTTGAAAGCCTTTGATGCATATACCAAGAGTTATAATGCAACCCAAGATGTGCATCAATAGTCTATGAGCCAATTTCTGTAGGGCCTTAAAGCGGCATTTCGTGATCCACAACCTAGTCCCCCGACTTACCTAAAAAAAGTTGAGATTTTCATATAATCCGAACCGTTAGCCATAGTAATCCACGTGTACCTAATCTTAAGTGCAAATTCGGTCGTATCTTTAAGAAATTCGTAATTTTGTATTTTCTGTCCGTAAACGGACATAAATTACAGCATAGTGGCCTATAGGACCGTGGGGAAAAAAGCAATTGCTCATAACACAAAACCGCAAGATCGGGATCAACTCAAACTTTGTGAATCATGAAGCTTTTCTCAAGGATATCTAGTGAACAATGAATAAAACAGAAGGTAGTGGAATCACGAAATGCGCCTTTAAAATACGAGTTTGTTGCACCCATCTGGTGATTAATTTTCCAATGATCCCTGGGGGTGCCACGGGACTATGATTAGGTAAGTTTCCGCCCGAAAAGTTCCACATTAAACCATGTGAGTGTTCGTCTAGTCAAAACGACCGCCATTGTTTATGAAACAACTGCCGTGTAATTCATTTAGATAGGAACTTCATCCCGCACAAAACGAAATAAATTTTACCTTCCTGAAATTTTATTATCACGTTTGAATGAGCTGTTGTTTCATGTGAACGATCATAGAGTCAGTTTAAACAACGTTATGCCACAAGTAGTACAAAAAAGTCTCGGCCGAGCAAAAAATCGTGCGCGGCGTGCCCCATCTCTCTTTCCTTAGGTTTGGGGCCAGACTCTCTTTAAGTTATGTTTCGCTGTGGGTATGGCACGCTCCACGTTTCAAATCATGGCGAGTTTCCCTCGCATGTCGAGTTTCATGCGCTGTATATCGCCACCAGGGGTTGGGGGGGTTTTACCCCGCTCGAGTCGAGGTTTACAGCTCTGCCTATCCAGTTTGAAATTTTCTTTATTTTTTGTGCCGCGTTTAATAAATAATGTCCAGAATAAATCAGGCCGAGTTTTAAAAAACTGACATGATTTTTTTCAACCTGTGCAACCTGGACATGATTTTTTCTCAACATGCGCAATCGGACTGATTTTTCGCAACATGAGCAAATCGGACATGATTTTTTTTCTTCCACATGAGCAAACTCGAGTTGCTCAGTCCGCGTGTGCAGGGCGTAATATGTCGAGTTTACAGCGCTGTCTGTCCGTTTGCCTCTATACATCGAGTTTTGATCTATGTGTGAGTTGACCTAAATCATGGCCGTTCCTCATGTCCAAAAAAATCATGTCGAGTTTTCCTCATGTTGAGAAAAAATTCATGTAGATATTTTGAAACTCGGCCTGATTTTTTCTGGACATGAGGAAAACGGAGCATGATTTATGTCAAACTCACCATAAAGAGAGCAAAACTCGATTAATAGAGGGCAACACTGGACAGATTAGGCTGTCAACTCGACATAAACGCTGCACACTCGACATACATGACATATAGCGGGGTAAAACTCGATATACAGCGCCTGAAACTCGACATGCGCGGGAAAATCGCCATGATTTGATACGTGGAGCGTTGCCATAGTTGGGGGTTTCAACCACTCCGCCGAACAAGCGAGGTCGGTACTTTCCCAGAATTGACTAATGCTGGTACCCAAGTAGTAAACCCAGAGGTAATAGCAGCACTCTCTTGGACAAGCCAAATAACACCGACGTTAATAAATTATTTATATCTTGGAAAATGATTTTAGGGTTCAATATAGAAAGTGTATTTATAAACGTTGTAAAGATGGGGTTAGGGCTTGCCGTTCTCCTGATTTACTATCTTATAGAGCGAATATATCACAACATGAAAAACGAACCTCTGTGCAAAATGTAAATGGCAATTTTTGTTCTTCGCAGCTCCAAAATACCCACACAGGTTCTTTTCCTAACAATTTACCATTTTAGTTCATTTAGCAAAATTTGACTCCTTGCGCCACCATGTGACCCGCCTAGATTGTTTAGCCCCATTCAGCATTTAAACTTGGTTTCGAGTAGTCGTGGATGAAATTTCTTTCAATAATGAAAATTATAATGGCGGTTTTAATAAAAGCAATGGCGGAAATTTTGAATGAGCAGGTGTGCTAACGTGCAGCTTTTCGGCTGTGGAAACATTACTATCTAGTCAGGGACATCCATTCAAGGTGATATGGGAAAATTACATCACCAGGTTGGGGTTGCAACGAACAGAACATCTGATGATGGCAGCGCATGGACTACACGGGAGTCAATTATATCATCTCGATTTGAAAGGGCCCGTGTTTCTGAATTATCACAGTTGCAAAAAAATAGTGTCTTTTTTGTCGTTCATATACAATCACAAGGCCAAAAATCATCAAACGTACAGTCGACAAAACACCATTGTATCCCTAACACTGAATAAATATGTGTGCTTAGTCTGCCATTATGAATTTTGCCAATCTAAAATTACTAAATGTCATGCAACGTCCCCTTCATTCCACCTTTTGAATTTCATACACTCATAAAAAATGTCAAATTTACAGTATTGCACTGCCGACATGACAGCAATTCTGCCAAACAAATTCACCCGTAAAATTGCAGATATGCTCTAGATCGGAAAAATATGTGGAGAAAAAAAAAACATTGACGAGCCCACTTACTTAGGGCTTATACACAAATTAAATTCACGGTGCATACAACTCAAATTACACAGTTTATGTAAAAGATATACATAAGTCATGTAACTTGATCATGGTGAGTGATCTATTTTGTATTACAATAATGCAATGTAACTTTAGATCAAAGAAACAGTCAGGACGACTAGTAAGTACTATAGTCCGGCCATAACCAGGACGACATATGGACGATTTTTTTTTTTAGAGTGGAACTTGCAGATATAAGGTGAATCTGATATGTATAAAAGGGCGTTATCTGATCCTCCGCCCGACGTGCCCACGTTGATTATTGCCACGACCTCGTCCAGGGGGATCTTGGGACAAAGGTTTTCTTGTCTGCTTTCTGAAGAAAAAAATATACTTGCACCCCAGAAGCTAACCCGTTCCAAGTCCCTTTCCTCTGTTACCACTGGATGGTATGTAAGGTACATGGTTATGCCTTTCGGTAATCAAATGCCTCCATAGATGTTTTTTTTTTTTTCTTTTTTATGCCAAAATGCTCATCTTGGAGAGTTGCATCTGGAGATGGTATGGGCGTTGGTAGACTTTAACCAGCTGCACTCCAGCGGGATTTCTAATGGGTGGCCGTGACGCGCAAGGTCCGCAGTGTGAGGTGGTTTATCACAATTTACAAACACCGACATAACAATTCTGCGACGACATGCGATATCAAATATGATATCGTAGAAATGGGACGGGTGACGTTTAGTTGGGCTAGCGATTTGCCAATTAGAGACGACACCGGGGAGGACTTGATAGTCTCCATACCGGCTGTCATTCTCGCTGATGGTATATGGGACACGGTGACCGGCTGGTTGTCGTGACGTATATCCCGCCAAGAAAAACGGTCGCCAGAGGTCCATGGGATGAAAGCTTGAATTAAAGATCCCGGTGTGCCTTTGCTCTTTTGATCATCCGGAATGGTCTGGTGAATTGGTGGGCGATCTTCACTGCAAGAAACAGAACAAATATTCAAATAAATCATGACCACATTTAGAAGAGCAACAATTTTTTTAAAAATTTGGGGGATTTAATGCACAGTTGCATTGTAATTAAATCTAGTAAACTATATGCTCGAAAGAGTGCATGGCGTAATAATGAGAAGACGGAATATTGTAATTAGAGTCTGGGATCCCGTGACCAAATAAAAAAATAGTAAATAGTTCGTGATTTAATTTTATAATGCATAACACCTAGTAACATAAAAATAAGTGATATAAAAACGAACGGTATGTAGGTCATTAGGTGCCTTTGAAGAAACTGTCATAATATTTGATATTTCATCATGAAACACATCCAAAAAAGTAAACTCCCCACTCTTGAAATTAGGTTGTCAAGGTCAAATCATTAAATCGTAGGTGGGATATAGTTGGAAGCGGTGTTTATTTACGCGCGTATTGACATTCTCTTTGTGGCCACGGTTTATCTATCGTGAAAGTATGCCCACTTGGACTACACAAATTATATATTTAAATACAATTTATTGTTGATGTCAAAGCCTTCCACCCCATGTGGTGGATTTCATTAATAACAGAGAAATAGTCATTTTAAAAAAGCGACAACCATCGCTTAGCGAGGATGTTGTAGTGTAAATACTTGAAGATCATATAGGAAAACCCTATAGTATGATAGAGAGATGATTATAACCACAGGATATATTTCAGGCATCAATTAATACTCAGGCATCAACCATTGTCAACCTTAATTTGAACTACCAATGTTAGATTCGATGCCCCAGCCTTTATTACTGCCCATATCATTTTAATAGGTGATTGCCCCTGTTCCCGTTATGATTGTTCAGCAATGTTGAATATTGTGGGTAGGTATTATCAATCAAATAAGATTCTAAAATATTTAACCACACGCCATTTGAACCAAGATACAAAATTCACCACTACAGAAGAAACAAGTTTTAAAACAATGGCTTGACACTATGAGCAATAAAGATCAACCCTGTCGGCACAGTTCATGCTTTCATTCACAAGGTATTTAGAAAACACACACTGAGTGTTGGATATTATGACACTAGAATACACACGATCATTTCATGTCAATGCAGTACAAGTAAAACCCACTGACCTGTGCCCTGGTTTGATGAGCATATTGTAACTCATAGTGTGTTGCTATCTGGGCATTGTATACATTAATGGTACTCTCAAAACAAGGGGTCATATCATCCATGTCAATGAACTGGGAAGTTATCCACTGTGATGGGTGCGCTATCATCCAATCAAAAGTTTTGTTTCTTGCTGCTTAGGAAATGTAAATGAATTTCCTAGTAGGCATATACCGTGTCCTTAATTCTTAAAATAATTGGAACCAGAGGACTTTGCACTGCTACATGAGACAACCACCCAACTCTGTGCATGACTGATATACTGCCAATCATTTGCTTGCTGCACACATGTTCTGATAGGCTAGGGTAACTTGCAATGTATTGGCTTTTATCTATTCCGATTTTATACCATCTTCGATGGAAAAAATAATATTTTCGAAAAGTGCTTCCATAATGCATGGCCCTAGGGAGCCTATCCTTTATGCACTAACTGAAATGCAAACCGCATGCATATGCAGTTTACGTTTGCAAACGACACAAAAAGTAAACCCATCGTAAACGTTTTTCATGAAAAATTTTCCATTCTCTTATAGCCCACAGACGCTACAGAAGTTAAGATTCATGGGTTCATCAGTTCTTTTCCGTATTTTGTCTCAATATAAATTGACGCAAAAAGATGTGTTGACCGTCCATTTTTATGTGACATGCGTGAATGTTGAAAATCGTGTTATGTACGTACCTGGAAGGCGGTCAGACAAGTAGACTGAGGTGAGTGGTGGTGTTAACGCACCCCAAAGCCGCTCGATGTCGTTGAGAGATGAATGACCAGGGCAGTATGATAGAACAATCAGGGCGTCCAAGTTGGTGTCCCTGAACAATCGGCCATAAAACATCTCATTCACTAAATGGTTGACATTGTAATCGGGACCTGAAATAACGAATTAAGATCATATCATATCGGGACCTGAAATAACAAATTAAAGGTCCATGGCCCGATCGCTAATAGCCTCGTCCCCAGAACCCCAGATTTTACCGGAAGTGGCCGCAATTTTGGTATCAGAAGAAAGCTACTATTTTTCTCATTTACCGAGTGAAATATTTTACATCCCCCTTTAAGATCATGTCATCATGATAAATATGCAAGTGCGCTAGAGTCTATAACCCGTAACATCATGGAGCTCTTCAACTACTATCGATTTTGTCTGCATTTCGGAATGTCAATTTTACATAGAAAATAAAGAAAACATATATGATGTGCTAGTTAGGTAAGCCTACATGTGTCAATTTGAAGTTCGGAAGATCATGGGTTGGTTCTATTCCCCCACCGGTGCAGTTCTAGAAAAAAAAATATTCTGGGGTTTGCGTCGCGACGCGCCGGTTCTTGTCATTAACAACTGTAACAGTTGTAAATGGTGATTTCTCACATAATTGGGCGCGGGTAAAACTGTGAATTTCTTTAATTTCTCATATATTCAGTTTACCATTGTATAATGGTTTTGACCCTGGATGTGTTCTAGTGCATGATGCATGACCCTTATACTGAAAATATGATAATGTGGTCAGTGCATAACAACCCACGATCGATGTAGGCCTACAGTTTCGCACATAAGTATTTACTTACTATGAATTTGCAACAAAAGAAACACGTACCTCCGTCGACTAAGAGCGCAAGGATGGTTGTACCGCCTTGAACCAGCTCGTTAACCATCGGATGCAAGTCACTGATATGGGCATCAATTCCTACGCGGTTGTACGGGCTACGATTGATTACAAATGAAGGACCGGTTGGTGGATGCCTACAAGAAAAAAAGTGACAATGGAAAATTAGGTGCTTACTTGAAGAAAAAATACCACATACCACACTGACCATTTTAATGGTTTTGTGTATCAGCAAAAAATAAATAAATAAATAAAACTGATAATTCTTTCATATAATGAAGTTAAGTCTTACTTCTTAATACTATCAGAATTTTGAATTGAAAAACAAGTGGTCATGTGACTGGTTGCCATGGAAACGGCGGTCATATTGGCACCTAAGTTTTCAAAGTGCTATAGCCTTGGATTACGCAAAACAAGTTCTATAAAACTCAAAAACGATGCTGTCAAGATGAAACAAATGGGAAATTGCTGGTATGGTCAACATATTGGGAATGAACTAGAACTCTGTTCATGCTCAACTGGTAAGGGGTTAACCCATTTGTTTTTCTACATATTTGCCGAAAATTTGGTAAAATTATTCGACTTTCAGTTTTTGTGTGAAAAATGCCTTCTTGTCGGCATAGTCCATCCATTCTAGTTCAATCATAAGAGCAAAATTTGAGTAACATCTGGTCCAAATTTGAAGTCTGTATCATATACTTCTTTGAGAAATCGTGTTTTGCATGTGAGCATTCTGCACTCGAAATTGTCAAAAACGCAGGTTAAAGGTGCAAAGAGAGATTTTGGGCATCCATGTATTGTCATATGTAGTGATTTCATATATATAACCCCAATAGACTTCTTACCTTATATTTTGCTACAGAAAACATGCCTTGAAAGTGATAACAAAAGGCGATTTTGATTTGCTTAATTTCAATATAAAACATAGGCTGAATTTAGTATTTGCTCCTATAGTAAATTAGAAATTTCACTTTTTTATACCAAAGAAATAATTCTAAGCATATTAATCCTTTGCACATGGGGATATTTTTGATGGAAAACTTTACATTAGTGCAACAATCAGAATTTTCATATTTTAGGAAGACCTGTTATGTGAAATCTCTCGTTGCACCTTTAATTATAGCAAATTATTTTTTAGATAGATTTTAAAATAAACATTTATCAAGGGTTATTAAAATATAAGATCTGTGTCAGAATTCGCCAAGTTGTCAGAATGACTCGATAACAATAAAATCATAAGAATAAACATAATAATAATACCGTGTGTCCCCAGAAAAACCGCAACCATTGGTGTCGCCGCCAATCAGTTTAAAAGGCACATCGTTACTGTTCTTGTTAGATGTAATGAACCTGTAGGACCCATTTTCCAAAAAATGATGAGCTGGTATTCACAAGAGTTCACTGGAGAACAGAATGGCAATATATACAATATTCTTCTTAGCGTGTCCACAAGTAATTAGCCTGGCTGTGGTTTATGTCAGGATTTATTCAACTGGGGGTAAGCTTATCCGGGCCGCGTGTATCCATGAGACGTGCGTTCCAATTGCAATCAAACGTTTAATTGCCAAATTTCTTTTTTTTTTTTGTTTTTTGTTTTTTTTTTTCTATTGCAGAACAACTTATTCCTAACTGTATTACATAATATTAATTGACTGATAAATGAGTAAACATTGCTTATTGGCGAAAAATAACATTTCAAGACGATAGAAGACAAAACTGTGACTTATCAGCGACAACTCCAGGTTACATGAATGAAAAATCTGTTGGGCTGCAACTTTGCTTGTTATATTTGAACTTTGTGAAAGATGGTTTCACAACGAAACTCAAAAGAATATCAGATATTCATACTTCATTCAATTTTGGGTTTAGATAACTCTTTGTGTGGCGTCACAAAATGATTGATTTATAGCTCTAATCCAAATTAATTTGGACAATACGAGGTTTTGTTGATCATTACGTTCCTAATACCATCTTATAAGTGTGTTTGAATGCAGGTTTATTAGCTGTTATTACTAATGAAACATCATATGTTAATAGTGTTACAGTACACCTGTCTTTAAAAAAAAAGGGGAGGTGGTGTGTGATTAGAGATTGTGGTTTTGGGGAAACTGTACGGGCGATTAAATCCGCCCCCCGTTTTCCCCCCCCCATATGGTTAAAACGGGTCCAGCAGTTACTTGATTTATGGGGTCATATCTTTAAAAATATTGCTCTACCTTATAATACACCATACAACTCCATGCGCGGAGTGGGGAAAATGCACTAAGTCAAAAAGATTGCGATGACGTCATCGCACCAACACTCATATGGGCACGAAAATCGCTGCCCCCTTGTGGTTGCCTGCATTGGTCAGAGGGAATGGTGGCCGGAGGCCCGGGTTCGAATCCCGCCAGGGCCATTCAGGTTTCTGTAGTTTTATCCCTTCCCCCTGCCTTCCTCTCTGGAGAAGGCTGAACCAAAGGCAGTTAGGATAAACGTTTCAGGTACATTAGCTCAACAGTCCCATCTTACATTACAACAAAGATAAACCACAAGTAGTCACATGATTTTGTTCAAAACTTAGTCGCCTTGTCACCAAGTGCTGTGTTTTTTTTTTGGGGGGGGGGCACACTGTGGCAGTCAGTTCGCTTATAAAGCGTACATGTGTAGGATTATGAGACTTGTTCAAGGTCATCCTGGCCCTGGGGGTTCCCGGGAACCATAGCGGGGTATAGGCGCGGACATAGCGGGCATGTACAAAAGAGTATGCCCCGCAAGACGGGATGGTAGCCGGGACTTTGCCGGGAATGTACGTTAGCTTGTCCCCGCCTGCCGGGACAATCATTGATGATAGCTGGGACTTAAGCCGGGAGGTACAAAAAATTTGCCCCGCTCCGCCGGGACATAAAGGGGGACTTTAAACGCATGTGTCAACACCATTATAAAATAGGCTATCAGTGAGCCGTATCGCCCGTCAAATCGGTAGTATATCACCATTTTTATATAGCTACCATTGCAGTCGGATCTTTCGAAGGACAGAAAGGATAAGACAGATGAGAAGAAGAAAAAAAAAAAAACGGAGGAGAAGGCGGCACGGACGAGAATCAACCACTGAATGAGGATGAGCTTTTTTTGCTATTTTCAACGTAAAATCGCCAGAAAAACATCAAAAATCAACAGGAATGTACAAAAAATTAATATCAACTGATTCACAAGAAATTACTAGAAGTTTGTATGATTTCATTGAATTATAAAATCAACGTAGGTAGTGAAGCTATTTGATAATTTCTTGATAAAGCCCAGATTATTGTCATTTCATTGCATAAAACGCGGGCATTTTAATATGAAAAATGAAAATATTGAATCGCTATGGAAACAAATGCTCATAATACATTCTGTTCGCTCAAATACTTCGCGAACTGTGCCGCATTTTACCGCACTATAATACACCACACATGAAATGTACGCTATTTCCGACTTGTTTTTTGGCACAGTTATTCCATTCAATTTTCCATTTTATTGGATCATTGCAAGTTTTTTTGAACCGCCGCACCGTTCAGCCAAGAGTACCGCCTGTCCAGGCTCCATGTAGTAATGTCAGCCTCAATTACCGCAAGGCACACTGAGCTGATGTCCCCGGCCTGGGGTCTAACATTTAGAGAAGAGGGGAAATTGAAGATTGCTCAAATAAATCTAAAAAGTATAACAAATCCATTTTAATTGCCCCTAAATTTCTGTTTATTTGGAAGTGTGAAGAAGATTTAAGTAAAATTGTAACCATTTAATATTGATAGTGGAGTGGGTTTGGTGGCTTGGGCAATAAGATCTTGGAATGGTTTACTTTTTTTGTTCAAGCGAACACACATGATTTCAAATCAAAATATTTTTTGTTTTTTTGTGTCTTTTAATTTGAAAATTTACCCAAACTTAACTGTTTTTCTCATAATTTTACCATTAGTATTATAACTTTAATGCGAAATATAACTGCACAAAAATCTTCTTTCTCATGAAACTGACATGGAAAATTCAACTCAAATTTAGGAATAAGCATGAAGACTAGTGGTTATGCCTATAAGTGATTGTTTTGGTTCAGAATTTGTCAGAAAGATGCAAACCGTCCCCTCAAAAACGGGGAATAGCATACGATTTTCCATGGAGCCAAAAATGGTTATTGCAGACTACACAATATCTGTGTTTTATGCACGTTTTTCGCTTTGTAATCTGTGGCATATAACACATCCTCATGCTTCCCCAAGATGCCTTGAAGTGCCGCCCCTGTGGCAGGGTCGCAATATATTGATACCAACTGACAGAGTACGGCAGGGGCATATATATTCAAGTTTATTTTGCAAGTCGCTATCACAGAGTAGGCCGACCAAAACGACACAATCCCAGTGATGATCTTGTGGTTTGGGTCTTGAAGTTTCAGTTGGCAGATATGATGCCGGGTTTTAGATATACTCTGCTCGTTTAGTGGTAGGATATCGCCGTGGATAAATGTTGATTTTTTAACAAACAACTAAACGAGGGTTTGTTTCTCAAACATAACTCGATTGTGGTGAAATTTCAGCTCGGTTCGACATCCGGTGATCCAAAAGTAGTATGATGTATATAGATAGACGTTGTCGCATAAGCCGGGATCGAGCTGGATTGTACAGAGTTTTAAAGCCGTCCCCGCCCCCATTGGCCGAGACATATATACGGGGATGTCACACCCGAACGCCCGGTGGTAGGGGCGGGACATGAGGGGGATGTACAAAAAAGTAAGCCGGGCTACCGGGATTTCGTTGACTTACTGTAGCGGGGACCAAAGGCGGGGGTTTTGGTCACGACAGCAAAATGTACACTCCCGTCTAAGTCCCCGCTAGTCCCGGTACCCCCAGGGCCGGGATGGAAATTGACAAGTGCATTAACAGGTAAGAGTCTCAATGAGCTGCAAAACCACATGTAAAAAGGAACAACAAACACAAACATTCCTAACCACAAACAAGTAATGTTTGTTTTTTAATTTTTTCGCATATGTCGTTGGTCAAAAACTGGCCATATGACTAACGGAACCGAATATCACACATGAAGCAAACCAAACTATATTGCTGCTAAGTTAATTGGATACATAAAATTTGCCAAATATTAAACCTGTATACCCCCCTGCAAAAACCTTAATATGGCCTAACACTCTAAAACGCCAATTTTACTTGCCGCAATTCTCAAAAAAAAAAAAAATCTTTGTATTTAAATTTTATATTTAAGATTTTCAGGTATATCCCCTAAAATTATTATACGAATGGAGTTCCCATAGATGAAATTGTAAACGATTACAAATATGCAAACAGAGTAACTTACGTATAGTGATTACGTCCGTGTTTGTCAGTTTGTGGTGTGGTTCCTCAGAAGGCGGAAGAAACAAGTATCCGCATGGAGTGACTGTACCCTGTGTGGGATAGTAGTGTGGTGAGAATTTGGCCCCAGATTGAAGACATGAATCGCAGACGAATTTTATATTTTATGACGTCGGTCCGTCGCCAGTGTATCTTTCCCAACTTTAACCTTGGCTTTGTTGTCCGCCGAAATAAGAATAGCACCCTTGCCAATTCTCGAGACGGCCTCCTTCACGTAGTTAACTCGTGCTGTATAAAAATGGTCGTTCTCATTTTCATGAAGAAAGGTGTTCTGCTTTTTCGGTACCCGAGCATCAACAATACACCGGTAGTGTTTCGATGCCGTATTCCTCCTGTTCGGCGCAATCATAAGATGGTGGACTGTACTGGTTCCTATAAAGAAGAAACGATTGGTGTAATTCAATTCAATAATGGACAAAAATCAAGAGGGGATAGGCGTAGGGGTCACGAGTGAGTGAGTGAGTGAGTGAGTGAGTGAGTGAGTGAGTGAGTGAGTGAGTGAGTGATTATTAGAATTTATAACGACACCTCAACAAAATTGTGTCATATCGTGTGATTATGATAATATATATATATAAAAAATACAAAATAAACTATCACTTCAGATAATTCCAATTACAACATTTTAACTTATAATGTATGCATTTTTAAAACAGAACAAAACATATTTCTATTTTAAAGAACTATACTGCCAAAACTATACAGGCATTTTAGATGGCCTTTGTTGTTAAAAAAACTTACTTCACATATTGAAATCTCAATGACAAACACACACACACACACGCATACAAAAAAACATGTCTACAGTAAAATCACAACTACACAAGAGATGTACTAATGATTTTTTTAACTACAAAATATACATAATTTATTATACACTGAATTAGTTTATCACCTGTCCATGTATCATCAAGCAAGAATGTCCAAATTCAGATCGAGCTAAACAGCTCGGTTTCTGCTAATCAACAACCACATCAAAACTAATATCCTCTATCTACATCATAACAACAAATACACGATCCCTATAAAATTACTTATTTGATATTTCAATATATACTCAAATCTGTAATACCGATTTTGTGAATGACAGTATCGTACTTAACCAAAAATACAACTAACCTTAATCATAAAACCAGAGATAACATTAACTTAAATCTGTCAATTTACACTTATGTACTGTTAATATTTCATCGAGTTCAACTATTGAAGTGTTTTACAACTACATCATGATGAAACATATGACGCGTTGCCATTTTAGTCGCTTTTACGACATGCAGGGGGACAGCGCGGGCCAATTTTTTCTAAACCTCGAACCCGAGGGGGCGCAAAGAGTCAAATGGTGTCATTTGATTTGTCGGTGCAATTGACCCGTATATTAGTAGGCCTATATAGATAAAATCCAATTAATCAATGTGTGTAAATTGAAAAAGGGTTTTACACTACTGTAACCAGCAGATTAGAAGCTATGCCACTAATGGGACTAAACTCTAGCATATCTAAACAATGGGAAGAATCTGTTTTCTTGCTCTGCAAACAGGGGTAAATTGCTGTGCGATTTTTCATATCGCTTGGCACATTGGTATATTTTAATACGATTAATTAAACGAAATCTATCTATAAAGAATTTCGTTGATTAATCGTAGTTGGAAATATATTCAAGAAAATGTAACATTTAATACGTTTGAAAAATGCATCATGCTATTGCTACCTCACAAACACAAGTTTAAGGTGTGTAAATTCCCATGGAAGGAGAAAAAAGGGGAGTGCATACAAAAAAACTGCCAAGGGCAAACAGAATAACATACTCTGGAGGTCGGCCTTAGTGCAAAAGCAGTAGGAGTCCATTAAAATACAAAATAACAAAACACTGTATATACATAAGTATAGATGTGACACTAACAAAAACCAAGACCATAAAGTAAAAGCTTAATACCAAACAAAAAATGATTGCAACAGAAACATTTAAGACACCACTTATAGGCCTAAGAAAGACGCTATTCGTTATACTATAAAGTTATAAGTGAAAGCAGATGATTAAAGGCTATAAACACATGGTTAAAGTTACAATTGACGGAAACCCGGGAATCCCACTTTATGCTGTTTTTAAAATGATCAAACTTGAGGGTGAAGAGTATAGAAGAGTATAGGTAACATTAGCGTTAAGGACAGCAACACTGAAAATGTGACGATTGATATCAGTGATTCCAATACAGGTTGCCCTAAAAAGAGACTATAGCGTCACTATTGAGTACCATTAAATAGCAAGAATTTGGATAAAAAATCACAGTCAAAAAAAAGGGCAATATTGTTTCAATGTCACTAGTACAAAATGTGCAAAGTTCGAACTAAGGTAGGGGTAATCGACACGGTTTCGTGCCAGAACCTTATTAAAATTGTCGTGAAATTTTGGAATTGGTGGAAGGAAACAGCTTGCAAATTTTTTTTCAAAAAAGGCGATTTTGGAATATGTCACCTAAGATGTTTCAAATTCCCATTTAATTTGTACAGGGACTGATTTTGGAGTATAGAAAATAGATTAAAAATGGAGCAGCAATTTTGTGAAAAATACACATTTTATTTAATTTATTCGGAAGTATTGTGAGGGAGTATAAGATTGGTGCTTTGGTTTTTTAGGTTGAGAAATATAATTTATCCATATAATCAAGTTGTTGTTTTTGTGTTGTGTCATCAAAAGCCAAAAACAAAAACAAAAAAAAAACAAAACAACCAAAAAACAAAAAAACAGGTGGTCTCAACAACACTTTTTGGTTGAGTAAGAATACTTACTATCCACTTTTCATCATTGTTCCTAAGAATGAAACTACAACTCCCTTGGTGAATTGAAATAATGTGTCGGAAAGGGAATCAAATAGAAGATTGAGGGTTTACTTGAATCTAACAGGTGTTTTTCATTTTCCCTAATCATTTTTTCTTAAAGAACTAGGCCTACCTGATAAAAAAAGCAGCGAGATTTTGGGTATTTTATTTATACAAACACCACACGTCTCGAAAAACAGCAAAAATATGTGGAGAAAAGTTCAACACTTAACATAGTCAAGTTTGGGACTAAATGATTAGGGGATTTATTTCTATGGTAATTTTTTGCAAGACCATTTTTCCATGATCTCCCTTATAACTTTATTATTTTTTTAAAAGAAAATTATTTATTTTTTTGTTTAAAGGTCCCACTGCAACTAAAATTGAAAATAACTTCTTTGGTCGACATGGTATTTGAGAAGGCGTTCATGTATTATTAGCCAACAGCTTAATTCAAGATTTAGCACCATTAGTACCCCGTTTTAGTTTTAGTTTCACAAGGTTGGTCATACGTCTGTTTTGCATGCATCTTTACACCTGATTGACCACTGTAAAATTGTATTTTAGAACAGAAATGCAAACTTTTCGTATATCAAAGTTCATTTAAAAAAAAAAAAGGCCAGAGGGGATGAAAAATTATACCTTCTCGACCGCAGTCCCCTTTTCCCACTAAGACCCTCGGTAGATCTCGTACCGGCTGATTTGGGTTAGTTACAGTGTATCAATGTATTTTAAAACATTATTTTTTTCTTGAAAACATAATTGAAGAGCATATGGTTCCGGATACTACTTAACAGATGGTCCATGGCAAGGGAAATAATATCCAATAAATAATGAGATAAAGTGTTACAGTTTTGCAATATTTCAGTGGCTTTGACCAAAAAATGTTCACTGCTGCATGCAGCATGCGGTGGTGGGTTGCTTCAGCGATAGGCCATTAGCGTTTCTAATGCACACGAAAACATCTGACCCTCGTGCTCTTATACTTAACTACACTCTCGGCATGGCAGTAGCAGAAGTTTTGTTGCCCTCCCGTTTTTTGAGAAAATTGAGGGGTAAAAAGCATCCCAGGATTCCTATAATACGACCATAGGGTTTAAGTGATGGGGGGATTTGAAAAGACATATCAAGTCTGCCAACAAAAACACTATGACCATATTGTAGCTGGAGGGCCCTAACTAGGCATTTCTTTTCTTAAATTTTGATAATCTTATGTGTTGATGTGTCGTACAGCTTATTGTAAAATTGAAAAAACGCTATATTGGCAAATGCCAATCGCCATCCTTTTTTCGCTTATTATGTCGGCCACAGTATAGTTATCAAATTATTTCTAACACAATGATGGAGTTCATATCTTACCGAGTTTAGGATGTGCTTTCTCGAAGTCGGGAACATTTCAAGGAAGGAGGGCCATCCCCCTGCACTCAGCCAAAGACCAACCACTCTGCCCAGTTGGTACAGCCCGACTACGTTGTGCTTGGAAACCTCTGATTGTAACAATCCGTTAAAAACGGCAAGAGGAATTGTTGGAAATTTTATCTCTAATCCGTCCTTACGGGTTCGTGCTGCAGGTGTGGTCTG
This sequence comes from Ophioderma brevispina, assembly GCA_023653785.1. Lineage (NCBI taxonomy): Eukaryota > Metazoa > Echinodermata > Ophiuroidea > Amphilepidida > Ophiodermatidae > Ophioderma > Ophioderma brevispina. Next base: position 37,575 of record JAMKCH010085270.1, read on the forward strand.
TGCTTTACTTTTTTTGGACCCGGGGGTTTGTGTGAGGGAGCGAAAACCTCCGTTAGTGGGACACCAAGAACCAATTCAAATCAACGTGTTCATCTGGATCAAACATGTTCGTTGAAAGCACAAGATTTCGTTGGTGTATCGGTTGGCAGGAGCAACTGATGTCTGTGGTGTCATGTTGACCACGATGAAGGCGAAATGATGAACGGTGATATCCGAAGAGAGTTTCTTTCAGGTCTCAACAAAGTTGTCAGGATATATTTATGGAGCTTTCGAATTTATTTACGTCAGGACCTTTAAGCCTCTAAGATAAAAAAACAAAACTGCCGCCAAGAACCGCCAGCGGCGCGAGTACGTAATCACAGAGCTCCATAAAAAACAGTATGTCCTGTTACACAAGTTGAACCCCCAACAGAATACAGCAGTAAGTTAAGTAAATTTCAGATTGGCAGCAACGCAATAATCCAGGGCCTCTTTTGCCCCATAGACGTAGTTACACTCATAAAGTGACAAACTATAAACACTGCAGGCACGAGGATAAACTAAATATGTGCTTATTTTTAATAATAGAGCAATTAAGTGAACGAGAGATTTCACAATACGGTATCTAAAAATAAGAAGGGCCACTTCAGCCACATGCATGATGTCGGCTATTAAGGGTTGTTTTACAATCAGGGGTACCTCTCGCTCATTTGGGGTGAAAAAATGAAGTTTAATGATTATTTTCAATATTGATATTGAACATTGTAGGCAAGCTGGGAAAGTATAATTCCCAAATTTGAGGCGTCATGTCTTCGTGAACAATTTTTATGATGATGAAGTGTTAATTTTCGGGGAGGACAAGATTTTGACAGAAAAACTCATTTCATTTCTACATTTGGGTGTTGAAAAAAACAAAGGCTTTGATTATTTTCAGTATTAGGTTGTTTCCAGTTAGTTTAAAACTTTTTTCATAAAACTTTCAAAATCTTCGTTAAGTATTTTTGTTTTTTTTTCCCCATGAACCCGAAATGTGCATTTGTTAAAAGCAATTTTTGGCGTTGGTCAATTTATATAAACATTTGACAATAAAATAACTTTATTTTATGCAATTCGTCAAGACCAATTTAATTTCGTCGATCCATGGGTTATCACTCAGATGTACAAGCAATTTGTTCTTTGGTTATATAATGTCACTTTCAACTCAGTATAGTTCGTATCGTGTGCAGTATGTATATAGGCCATGACTAAAGGTAGATGTTGTCACATAAGCAAAAATATATATTTTTTTCGTCTTTTCCTTTGTTTATATTCCAAATCAGATCAGATTAGGAAAATAACAAAATAAAGAACTAAAAATAATGATACAAAAAAGAAAGAAGATTAAATGGATGTGAAAGAAAGTAAAAAAAGGATATGAAAAGGCAAAGGAGGGGAAAAGAAAGAAAAAATAGGTGAAAGAAGAAGTGGTTACATTGGATAGATTTTAGGATTATGATAAATTTTGCTGATGTTGTAGGCTTAAATCTTAGCCACGGCCTATACATACAACACAAAGATTATTATACTGAGATAAATGTGAAAATGAAATGACCAAAGACGAAAATTGGTTTGTACATTAAGATGATGGGCCATGGGATTGAGGACCAAATTAATTGATTTTGACGAAAAATGCTGAAAATAAAGTGAATGTTGTTGATCAAATGTTTAATATAATTGATCAAGGACGAAATACGTGATAAACAACGCACATTTCCGTTTTCTGGGGACGAAAAACCCAACTTAACGAGATATGAAATCTAATGAAAAACTGTTTTAAAACTACTGGGAAAACCGGTAATATTTGGTAAGATAGAGTATTTCAAACAGTTATGTTTCCAAAATTCAGAGAGTGGGACGTATTCAGGGGAACTATTTTTAGGTTGGTCAAACTTCATGCTTTCGAAAAGGACAGATTTGACGGAACACTGACTAACATTGATCATGTGATGCTACAGGAAATGGTAGCCACCAAGTATTTACTACAAAGTTATAGAACAAAACTAGAGTTTCTTAATAGTGAAAATATCACAAAATCAATCTGGTCAATTAAGTTTTAAGCTTTATTAGCCTAAACATGTGGAAGAGGACATTTTGGACGGAGATTACCACTAAATTTCAAATTGACACCAATTACCAAATGGTCACATTCTTTTAAGTTTCTGGATATTAATTCATTGCCTCAAATGGTATTTCTGTATGTTGAATGTTGTCCCAACTGTTCATTATGACAGTACTACTCAAATATTAACCTAAAAAATTAAAAAAAACTTTTTTCATAAATGAGACAGTCATTTTAGCAATTTCCATACATATGTTATATTTTGTTAGTCATCAAGCATTGAAATGGGTTTCTTGGCAGCTGCTGTAGAGTGCGTTTGGTGGTTCTTAATTATGAAAAAAGTACAGACGTTTTTTTGGCGTCCCACATTGTAGGTGTTCAGCCAAGAGGTAAGTGATTGTAAAACAACCCATAAACCGAGTTCTAGCTTATAGTTTTAAAAACAACCTGTTATTCACAATATCACCTCCCAATGACCGTAGATCCAACCTGAAACTCTATGCTTTCAATAGATTTTGTTACCAAAACCACAATATTAGTTCTAGGATATTTCTCATAAAAAGATGTGTCATTACAAAAAAAAAGGAAAGAACCCTTTAAATATAGTCTAAAAACAAAAACAAATAAAAAGTAAACTCAAATGATTCGAAATTGACAAACCCGTATGCTTAGACAGGTCAAAGCATCTTAACCACGTTTTGGTAAAGAACCACAGAAAACACCATTTTGTTTACACTTAAGTGCCCAAGGGGGTCCTATTACCCAACATTGTATTTTTGCGATTTCTCGGTCGCAATCAAATTTTTCAAGGAGTTTGTTGCTAATTGTCTGATTTATGAATACGCTTCTCCTGACACTAAACAAATTTAAATCCGCCCACGGCTTCATTAGAATAATTAGGTTGGGTCCCTAGGGCCCCCCCCCCCCCCACCTTGGGCACTAACGGAAGTGACAAAAATCAAGATATTTTACTAATTAAAAAAATAAAGTAAATACATCTTGGGATTTATTTGCTTAGATATATACCTTAGGAGGCAATTAATTAATAATACTTAATCATATAACCTTTTATATGCTGATAGCATCAATTTTAATTTTGTCATGACCATGCTCTTAACTGTGTAAGTCTATGGGAAAATTAAGGTGATTTGAAGTTTCTGAGAAAAATACAAGATGATATAAATTTGACTATATTTTGCAATGATTATTTGAATTGGTTATTCTAGAGTAGATATAATGATTTATTTTGGTTCAAAACCTTATATTGGTGTTGCTGAGGATGGAAATGTGCGAACCACTCTTGTTCGGAGAGTGACAATTTCAATTGGCCATAGGTCATAGGTCAAAGTTCGGATTTTCATTTTTATTGTGGGTATGTGGTTCTTACGTGACCCCCATTTACTTGTGTTAGTGTCATGATCAAACTCCCATGGGAAAGTGGTTATCTGGGTTGGGTCCCTAGGAACCCCCCCCCCCCTTGGGCACTAACGGAAGTTTTTTTTTAGCTTGGGCACTTAAGTGTTAAACGTATACTATTACCAATACTAACATCTTGTATTTGACGAAATAACCTACTCCGTAAAATTACAGTGCACTTTACATTAACAGTAAAACAGTGAGGTAAATAAGAATAATTTACTGGGTGCGGGGCCAACTTTAATTAATTAACCCAAAAAGTATGGAAAAATAATTTACTGGGTGGGCCAACTTTATTTTCCAGAATTACTCAACAAATTTGCTCTTTATAAAAACAAAACAACGAAAAGCTTACAGTGTCAACAATGAATTATTTCATTAAACATTTTTAGTATATTACCATCATCTGTTACAAGATTTACTGCATGTATACCTATATACAATATCAAGAGACACAAGGACATTTCCAGATAAATGCACTCTATTTTTTGGAAAACTTTTTTGCATATTTAGAATGCTTACCAATGTATTAAATCACAACTGAAGTGAATAAGTTCGTCTTTATGATTTAAAAATTTAGTATGATTTTATGGGGTGATTAGACAAAAAGCCCTGTTCCTAAATAATGTTTTTTGGTTTTGTTTCTGTTTTGTTTGTTCAAATAAACCTTTCAAATGTTCTCGGTAGTTGTTCTACAAACCGATCAAATTGAGGAGAATTTGACTCCAAAAAAAATTCTTAAAGAGTTGTGATATGGTGGTATTGATGTTGCATAACTAAGAGTATCACTGCGCTATGAAATCACATGAGACCGGACTTCAATGGGAAACTACATCCAATGTTTTGTGCAACCTCATTAAAAATTGAACATGCGTCTTTTTCAGAACTTAGAATAACAAGGTTGAAGATTAATTCTTTTTTGAAGAAAGTATTGAGGTTAGCATTATATTGATTTTAACTGGTATTACTTTTCCTACAAATCAAAAAAAGAGTTAATAGAATTGTTCGTGCAGTTAATTTGTCCTTTTTAAAAATTAATTAATCCAAAAGTGGATTAAGGCCCTTATTGGAAATGAGTTTTCATATTAAATAATACATTTGTTGCATCTTATTCAGATAATTGGATTGTAAAAATTAAACTTAGTAAATAAAATAAAAAAAGTAAAAAAAAACTCTATGATTAATTTTAATTTACATAAAAATTTTATTATAAAATTGACTGATTGACAGACGCATTTTATTACTCAAACAGTTATCTTTATTCGTCATTACCAATTATTAATTATTTTCCATAAGCAAATGAATCCACAGATATTCGCAACAAATTCACCAATGCCAAAAATAATGGCAAAAAAACCCACAAATCACTCATAGCATGAACATGCTTTCTGGTGGTCACTAACATCGTCATTAACAATTTAGTAATGGCGATTGTATACAATTACAAAAAAATAGTGGATACACAACCCATTTATGCTCATTATAATATAATTATATTACATCAATATTTGTTTCTTTCTACACTCTTTTTAGTATTCATCATGAATCAACTTTGGCACTACAAATAACTATTGTTGCCCCTTACAGATGTGTGAGCCTTTGTCAGTTTCACGTCCGCTTACATGAAACTCAGATGCAATATGAGGGGGGGGGTCCCCCCTGCTGGAGTCCTTTATTTTGAGAGGCAGATTTTGGTCTAGTTGAAAAGAAATAATTTTAAGGTTATACTAGAGGATGATAGGCAAAAACAAAAAGGAACAAAAACAAGTTAAGTTTGTTTCAACAACAAGTCATGGTTGAATTTAACTGCCTTTTGTTGTATTTTTATTAATAATAAGAAAATTGGGCTTTTTGGATAAAAAATGTCAGAGATATATGATTACTAATAAGGTATCCCAAAATCATATTTTATTTTTGGTTTTATAATTATACAGTAAAACACGATACAACTAGTGTATTAACGTTTGGTATGATTCTAAAATAACACAATAACACAAAGGCAGTTGCAGTAGTACATTTACTTTCAGTGGCTAGTTGTTGCAAACTTCAATTATTTGGACTGGTATGTGACAATTGTATTTAGTGTTCCACTCCACCAGGCTTACTTGCCCCTAGTCACGAGGGTTGGTGATCATTATTGTTGTGTATATATACACACAACAGGCAGGAATTTTAGTATTATTCCATCCATTACAATATAAACATATTACCTCATGTCTGGTGTCCTTAAAGATGGTGATTTTCATTTAATAGTATAGGCCTTTAGTAACGTTTTGTCACTCCAACTACCCCGAATACCATAATGGTTGGTTGTAGAGTCAAACCACGGCAATTCAGGATATTGCTTAAATTCTTCAATGAGTATTTTATCAGCATTCATTAATTTTAACTGAAATAAGGTAACTTCTCACGATATTTGGCCGATAATATGGTGGGCAAATAATACTGGTGGGGTTCCAGTGGGTCATTGGGCAGACTGGAATTTACGGCTGGGCCAAATAATAACTGGGTGGGGCATTGGCCCGACCCAGTTTCATGTTACTTTACCTCCCTGACAGTAAAAGGAGGATAAGAAAAATGACAGTTTGAAATTTGGATTAACAAACAAAATACTCTATTTTTGTGTCCAATTTTCTAGGCCCATGCGACTAGAAATGTAACAGAGGAGTCGTCCCATTTCAATTCTTATCAAAATTATTAGATATACGATTATGGGTTCTCAATACGGTTATTGAATCAAAAAATTTACAGGAAAAATACTGTAATCTGACAGGAAAATCCTGCAGCAATTATTGCCAACAAAATCCATTAAAACAACAGCGTTACAGATTTCCACCAAAAATCCACTCGTATATATTTTACAGTTGAATGGCATATGTTTTACAACAAACGTAACTGTTATAGACGCACCGTGAAATGTGACATTTGTGGATAGGGCCTACTAAGTTAGGGTGTCCGTTCGGGTGGTTTTCCTCTCCTATGACAATCTCTGTAATAAACTCACCAAATCTTAGGCTTTTAAGTGTTTTTGATTGAATTTTGAAGTGATTATTTTTACAGTAGAGGACTCCTATGTATTTTGACAGTAATTAATTGGTCAGATATCTGAAAAGCCTGGGAAACACTACCAACAGATTGGACTGAACTTATGCTTTTTTAGGTGGCTATTATAGTCCATATTTCGGGTACAAACTGCTTTTGGTAGGACTCAATACAAGTCCCGATCAACCTATTTCAGGTATTTTAGGGAATTTTGTATTTTTTCGTGCATATGTGGTTGTGTCTAAGTACCCCAAAAGGTGGGGCAATTAACGCCATTTTCCGATAACTGTATATTTAGAGGGCCATGGCCGCATCTCTCCAAAACCTCAGATTTTAACGGAAGTTTCAAAATGTTTGGTGTCTTAAAGGCTGACTTCCAAGATTTCGAAATATAACTTTTTGTTTATTTTTTTACAAATAGTCAACTAGAACTAAAAATAGTCACCTCATCAATATGCTTAATTCCAAATTTGAGAAGAATCGGATATTTCGTTTTTGTGCAACAGTGGCATAAGATTTGTGTATACAAAAATTCCGTATCCTGGAATTTTAAAACAAACTGTGAATTTTACATGAAAGGAGTTCGATTTCAGCTTTGTTATTTGCCTAGTGATTTATGTGGACAAGCCATTGTGTACTGCAAAAAACAGATTTTGTTTGAAATTGAGGGCTCCCTCCTCGAAAATCTCTGAGTCCGTCCTTTACCTTAAAAAAGCTATTTAGTACTATTTTTCTCATTTAACTTTGTACACTAAAATGTATTTGTTTTTGATGTTATAAGCGAAAAAGTTCCCCATTAATTGACAAAGGATTGTTATGATTTACAAAATCACGTTTTTAGCTCTCAATCACAACTGATTCCATATTGGCCTGAAACATATATGGACTAACTCGGGTTACCCCCTTTCAGGCAACTTGGATTCAACTGGATTTGGAATGTGCCTTTGCCTTGAGACTCCTGTGGTGACCCATACTTTCTTATTCCAAAGAGTGAATTTTCAGAGCCACGATGCGAGCACTCCGAAAGAGTGAAATTTCAAACCCTTTGAAGAATTTTTGGTCAAATTTTACATTGAATAATTTTAAAAACTAATAAAATTTACCATTTTGTAAATTATCTAGAGAAATTTAATCCTAAAATATTCTTTGAAGGGGTGAAAGTCCATTCTTTCGGAGTGGACCCTAAGTCCTAAGTCACGCGAAAAGAGTGAAATTGCATTTTAGAAGGAGTAATCCTTTTCCTTGCCCCTAGTTCGATAGAGGATAAAAAAACTATGTGGAAAATTCCAATTGATTACACTTTCCTTTTTAATTTATTTTACATTTTAACAATATTCCAGTTCCTTTAGCACTTTTCTAGTATAATTCGCTCTAATTTTAATACAATACATATAATGGTTTATTCATATGAATTGTTTTTGTTATACAATGTGACAATTGGATCATACAAATCATACCTTTTTGTAAAACTTAAGGGCGACATTCAAACCAATCTCGTAATGTTCCTTAACCACGGTTTACCAGGGGACCCTTCCCCCTCGAGAATTCGTTATAAAGCACGCGATGCTTGTGATTTTGGGAACCAGTGGATAGCTATGTCCCCCTCTTTCCTTGATATCAACATAATACTAAATATCTAGAATTGCGTCACAATGACGTCCCATAGTCCGTGAGTCGGCAAAATGGCATTTTCCACAGAAAATCGGCGAAAATCCCATTTTTGCGCTAAAAAAACGGTAGGAATTCGGATTTTCATGCGGTTTGCAGCTCTAAATTATGCAATTGGCTGTTATTACATAACATAGAGTTTGATAGCTATACACCTTTGTTAATATTTCAAAAAATCCCCTAATATCCTTGGGTGGCAACCACGCCCCCTAACCTTTCGACTTTGACGGCATACCCTAACCCCGTGAAGGTGCTACCGTCACATTTTTTCGCTAAATGAGCGGAAAGGATGAGAGAACGATTACCTAGAAGCTTTTTACGAAAGTTTTTTGGCATTTTAGCGCACCGGAGCGAAGTTCTCTAGGGGACAATCCCCCACCCCCCGTAAAACGAGGGTTAAGTCTACAAAACTACCAATACTACTTCAAACCAATACACTGTGAAGCTAGCCCCTCTAAAAACAAAAAGATTCGTCTCAGCTTTCATTTTTACCGCATTTGTTTTTGAAAGGCTCAATAGATTTTTAAAAACATTTTTTTTAAACTGGTTGAGAAAAGAGCGAAACTTGGCCACAGAGCGGCTGCTGAAAAATAAAAGTCGCATAAAAATAAAATAACAAGAATTATCGGCGCAGCGCATAGCTTTTTAGACTAAAATAACACATAGCGCCTATCGCGTTTTGAACTACATAATCATCGAGACTAACTCTTTTCGTTCTTTTTCTTTTTTTTTTCTAACAATGGAATGTATCACAGAGAAAATATGAAATAAACTGTTATTATGTAGATGTTTTGTACACGCATTTATGACAGGTGTGCACACTGTTAAAAATAAACCTGTAAAAATGGCGTTTTGACTGGCAGCTGGGACTCACAACGTAGAACGTAAAATAAGTGCAAGCCCGTACAATACTAACCATCCATGATTGCAGAGAACTTTAAAATACGGGCGTGAAATCTCAGCTTCAACGTTATTGTGGTTTTTGACTTGTTTTAACAAAATTATTGAATTAAAACGCCAATCTTCTGACCAAATTTCCACGTCAGACTATTACAATCATACAAACGTTCTATAATCACCACATGCATGATTGGTAATTATATTTTAGGCAAGCGATTTTGAGAAAAAAGGAATATAAACGAAGGGAAAACGTGAAATATAAAATTTACACCAGTATTTAAATGTTTTTATATGGTAAGGTTACAACATTCTATAATGTCACCCATTACTTAATCCAATCATATGAGTAAACTTAGTACACGTACCTACATGATTCGAAGCAGGCCTTATGGGGGGGTCCCTAATTTTCAAATTGAATCAACAATAGTCTACTAGCACCTTGAGATTATGGCATGATATGAAGTACAACTTCAGCTTATCATTTGCTCTGTTTGAGGTAATAGGACCTCCCGCTCAAATTTATGCTCAATTTAAAGCAAGCACGTCTCGCACGCTCGATGCATTTTTGTATACATTTGATGTAAAAAGTGCTCACCTGTTAAATATACTTTTTTATTATTATGACCACACATAATTACAGCTTTTCAAAATTTAATTGATTAAAATTAAATAAATTCATATGCATCAAACCAACTCGAAATTTTCAGCTCGACAGCAATGTTCTTATTATGATTACATTTTTTCTGCTTCCAAATTGTATAAGTAATAAAGCGTGAAGATTATTGAATAATCGGGATTCACCGTAATTTAAAAGGTGAAGTCTGGGTACAGGAAAGTTTGTAACAATGCACAATATATAGAAAAAAAGTTGGTTTTTCATTGCATAAAAACCCTACATATATGTTATTTTTCTTTATAGTTTTGCTTTTCAAATCGATAAAACCTTTTTTGTAGATCGAATAACCATTTTTATCCAATGATAAGAAAGATTTTCATGCTGAAAACGTTGACGATCAAAAAAGTTTCTCTCAGCTGCGAAACCCAGTTTTTGAAACAATCTCAACGAAAATGCTTTATCAATTTGAAATAAAACTTGTTTTCAGCTTTTTCACCCCCCCAAAAAAAAAAATAGTTTTCCCCTTTTCTGTGCAACTAACTGCCTTACTATCGCTCAAAATAAAACGATGAAAAAACCAAAGAAATCGTGCATGATAATTGCTTGCGTTATCGGTATTACCTCATAATGGAGTGATTGTCCCGTTATATAACATAGCGTAAACGAAATCTACATACAGGCAGTATTGAATTAACCACGTTAACATGAAAACCGTGTTGTTTCTGATACTCAAATTTGCAGTGTAGGCTATTCACGAACGTGGTCTTTGTTTGAACTAAAAAGAAATTAAAAGGTTATTTATGGTACGCAGGGGAATCTCGAAACTCGACGAATCTGCTTAAAAACCATATTTTTGCATGAAAAATACAAATTTAACATCCTTTAGATGTTGAACATTGGGAAATGTTTATGTTTTTAACGTCATAAATTCCTAACATTATGCAAAATTTAGCAATGTAAGATATCCTTTACATAAATTACAAAACCAGAAACTGGTGGTGTGTGAACATTAATCAACATAATCTGCTTAGAATTAAATAAGTAAGCTATAGGCCTATTGTTCACCACGTAAGGATGAGCCGTTCGCTAAAAGAGAAGATACCAGTAGCTTCCCACAATGCATTGCTTCCAATGGAGGTTTTTGTACAGGCAGTCATGTGAATCGTAAGAGATGAAACATTCTTGAAATGCAATTTTATGTAAAAAACCTCCATTTGAAGCAATGCAATGTGGGAAGCTACTGATATACAAAACCGAACATACTGAAGCGATTTTCAAGCGGGGTGCACATATAGGCGTGCCCTTCAGTCATGTTGATGATCACGCGACCATACACAAGGACACATGGTACGATAGGAAGTAGTAATAAGTCAAGCCATACCCCGTGGAGTCACATTTAATACTGGGAGTGAGAATCGGATACCCCTCACAATTTTGAAATCTAATAAAGACAAGATGTATAGAACATTATTAATTAAAGAGCCAGAAAATTGTACTTTATAAACACGATATCAATACATTAATACATGCAATAACTTAGACTTGCATGTCCTAGGTCTTACTTTATTCTGTCTGCATTCAGAGGAGAATAGGAAACGAAAGTGAAACGCCTGGCAGCAAAATTCCCAGACATTTTTTTAATAAAAATAAACAGATCTTTAACTTGAGTCTGGATACATTATTAAGAGACTGTTCTCTCTAAATGTAAATGAGTGAACATTTCACTCTCAAAAAGAACAACCACTACAAATTAGTGGCTTTTAATTTAAAAGAGCAAATTTCGACTCAAAATAGTGAAAATCATTACAAAAGAGTGAATTTTGAGGAGTTCAACGAAAGAATGTAGCTGAAGTACTCTCGTCGTCTGTGCTCCGAGTGTGTGCTAACGAACACAAAACACCGAGTGGTTTTCTTACCACTGATGTCTACAGAGTGTCCCAAAATAAATGCAATCCTCGCAGTTTGTGCTATAATTTCAAAATTACTGAGAATTATTCAAATTTTATAACATACTCTGATTGACGAACTTGTTTCGTACATCCTGTCCAATTTTTGTCCAATACGGTTCACTAGTTTTGAAAACAAAGGCCATTATGTAACCCCCTGTCAAATTACCCCATTCCAAGTTTGCGGTAGATAGTTGAAGCAGGTTCACCTTGAAAAGTTGAATAAAATGTCTTTTAACTACACAAATCTCCTGGTACTAATCCTATCTTCTTTTTTTAATATTAAAATATTTTTGTCGGCATTATCCACGGTCTTTTATCGTTTTTGCAGTATTTTCCTCTACTCATATTGAGAATAGTAACTTAGCGACTTGGCCAAACTTAAATGTTTATCTTCAGTGTGTCTGACAAATCCGTGTGAATATTGCAAAATGCAGTGGAGGGATTAATACCAAATGAATGGAAATGGTATGAATGGATGTTGAAGACCATATAATATGGACCATTTGATAGACACAACAAACAACACAAATTAACCACTGAAACCAAACTTGAGTTACATCAAACAGAATGTCAGTTGTCATTGTAAACAGAGAACATTTCCCTTATTTGTCAAAGACATGTTGTCTTTAAATGCTTTTAATATTAAAATATTTAGTTTACAAAGTTATACTGGGTTAAATGAACCAAACTTAAGTAGTAAGGATAAAAAGAGACAGCAGAAAAACAAAAACCAGCACCTGCGTACTTAAGCATGCCTTGATTGTGTATTCACCAGTCAAACTTGGAACGGCGTATGAGTAGAGCAAAATACTGTACAGACAATAAAAGACCGTGGATATTAATAAAACTATAACGATTTTTTTTTTCAATTCAATTTATTTATTCAGCATAACATATCGTACGTTACAGAAATGTATAATACAGTATAATATATAATATTACATAAGTATCAATTGTAGACTGTACTAAGATAAACTGGTGAGGTATATGATATGATATGCTAGGACCAGTAGTGGACAACCCGATAGGGCTTATGGTTATTGCTGGCCCTGTAATACATACAAGTAAAATATACTCAATATTACAATAATAATACAAGTAAGGGGTGATATGTAGAATTACATAGGTTAATAAACATAAGCAAAAACAGAGACAAACAAACAAAAACAAACAATATATCTAAGCTAAACAAACACTTAACGGGAAAACGGGATACGCGAATTTAGAAGAGAGAGAGAGAGAGACTTTTCAACATGTCTTGCTGAGGTATGTAATAATATTTCATAATGAGGAAGCAGAGATAGAAGAGGTAGAGGTGAAGAAAAGGTAAGGAATAGAGATAGAATTAGGATGAAGAAAAGGTGAGAGAAATAAGGCCTTGGGGTTAAAAAGAATTGTACTGGTTGATGAAATGTTTTTTCAGTTGAGCTTTAAAAGTATTTTTGTTTGTAATTGTTGTGATGGATTCTGGAAGATCATTCCAAAGTTTTGCGCCGTGATACTGAATAAAGTGCTTTTCAGAGGAGGATTTTGGGAGGGGAAGATGAAGTTTGTCGGCGTGTCTGGTGTTATAGCTGTGGATTTGTGTAGTTGAGAGACATTTTATTCCACTTTTCAAGGTGAACCTGTTTCAACGATCTAAGGTAAACTTGGAATGGGGTAATAGCGGGTTACACAATAGCCTTTGTTTTCAAAACTAGTGAACCGTATCAGACAAAAATTGGACAGGATGTACGAATCAAGTTCGTCAATCAGAATATGTTATAAAATGTGAATAATTCTCAGTAATTTTGAAATTATAGCAACGACTGTGAGGATTGCATTTATTTTGGGACACCCTGTATACGATTGACAAAGCAGGGATAAATAAGTCACTGGGACTGATATACATTTTGGTCTTATGCAAATGTAATTTGTTAGGCTCTATTTAGAGCAAAAACGTTTTAAGTGTTGTCGAGTAAAATAAGTTTTCTTAGCACTGTCTATATATGATTGACTAATTATTATACTATTTACGTATTTTGATCTTATATCTGCGCAGGCGTAATTTGGTAGGCCTTTATTTTAGAAAAAAAGTAATGATTTTGGTTAATAATCAATCGTGCCTATACTTAACCGTATCATTGTTAGTAAATAGCCTTCATTTTTGCAAGTTGCATTATGTCAACCTTTAAATTTGCTCTTTTAAACTATCAATTTCAATTTTATTATTATTGTATTGTATTTTCAAATTAATATTGTATATTCAAGGAAGATGGATGTGAATAAAATGAACTTGAACTTAGTATCATCGCCGAAAATTAACCGTAATGTTTGAGCTTAGTATTTAGCAACAGTATGCATTTGTTGTACCATCCATCGCTCACAAAGAACATGCATACTTTCCACTCGTTTTTGTGTTGTTATTCGTTTAACTCCTCAGAAGGAGTTTTCTTTCGTTTAACTCTTTACCTTTCCCTAACCCACAGTGCCTGTTATAGGCCTATATCGCATAAGTCTCATAAATCCTCGTGTTTACTGACCTCGATCTCGCTCCCTCAATGTATTTCATCCATTTTTTTCTCATTTTTACTCTTTCACCCATTTATTTCTCTCATGTACAGCACATGCCTCTTTCTCCCCTTTGTATCATTTGTTAACTGCCCAGGCATTCAATCCCATTAACGTTATTTGATTGTCTTTCTCTCGATGATCACATACAACCCTTCAGATGGGGGTATTTTTGATAGAAAGCCTTTCGCACATACAGGATATTCACACTTTTACAGACATAAAAAACACGAGGTCAAATATGCACCGACTAAAAATAAAATGACCCCATTTAAGCTCATACAACTAATTTTAGGGTTCATATGACCACGAAAAGAGCCATTTTATCCTTAAAATCGTATTTTTACGCTTGATTAGAGACACGACAAGGAAACACAAATGTTTTTATAATGCTATACTATTATTTATTTTAAATTGGCAACATGGTCCATAATAATGTGACAAATGTTCCACTTCCATATATGGCCGCATTTCACAAAAAAACTTGTATAAGCCTACTCTAGCATATTTCACACGTTCCATATGCTCCAAGTCTCACCATCCAATTCCATCCAATAAAACAATTAACCTCAAGCCTACGTTAACATAGGCTAGAACCCTGCTGACGCCCTAAACGAAAAGTCCCCGTCCGAAAACCGATCCCGACTGCCGGTGTATTTTTTTCCGTCAGGGCGATAATATTAACGGTCCGGGGTTATATGATGCTGCAGGATCAATTTAATGAAAAAAGAAAGAAAGAATGATTCAGGATGAAAATTTGATATCTAATTAAAATCCTAGCTGTAAAGATAAAATATCGGTTCTCGTCGAAGTGGATAGGCCCATTGGCCTCGAGGCAGGAGTTTTGAGTGTGGTCAATGTAGGACATGCGTCCCCTTTCTCACCCTGCCCTTGTACGCTATGTTCATTACTATGTTAAAAATATATCAACAACAGTTGGTACGGATTAGGTAGTTGTTACTTAAGGAAAAACAAAGGTATTCAAATATTGAGATGACCAGTAACTCAATGGCTTTGCTGATGTGGACGTGAAGAATTGTATGCGAAAAGGAAAGGACTTTCGATTTTTTTTACCAACGGACAGTGGATAACACAAAATCTTTACTGATGTCAGGTGACTCAGATACTTGAGTCTTTTATTTGTCTCTGTAGTGATGTCACATTTGTATGCTAGCTGAGTCACTTTAGTGAGTCATGGACTAGAGGTGATGAGTCAAAATGACTCATTCAAGACCAGTTGAGTCAGAAGACTCAATTTCATAACCTTAATGAGGTCATCAGGTTTTGTCTCTGTAGCGACGCACTTGCTTGTGTAAAATGAGTCAAAAGACTCAAGATTTGAAACATGTGGGTCTTCTGACTCACTGAGTTTGCTCATTTGTCGTGACTGATGAGTCAAAGATGCAATTAATCTTGCCTCATGAGTATGTTAATGCACAAGCAACAAGTGGATCAGATGATCCGGCATCGCCACATGAACAATGCAGACTATTAAACTGTTAAAACTGAATTTGATATTTGATAAAATAAATGAAAATAATGACCAGAAGGTCTTATGGCGTACCGATGCAGAACACCAGATCTATATAGGGTGCTTCAGCGGACGGCCGGAAAGCTTCCCACAAAATTCACCCAGGATGTGCAATGGGTAGCGTGCATTTAACAAAAAAACATGCACATAATTTCCGCCTAAAGGCCGAGAAGCAATGCCCCATAACCAAAAATCTTAATGCTTTTCATGACTCCACTCATTAATGATATAAATTCTGTTGTGTCGTATGTGTATTTTAATTATAATGTATCTGAACGAGGGTGAAGGGGAAATTGGGACGTACAGTTCAGCTGCTTTGCCACCTGGACCACATTCCGTTTGTCTGGGCGAGTGTACTGTTGGACCCAAGACGACAGTTAATCCGCACATTGGACAGCACTTTCTCGCAGACGATTTTCAGAAAAAGTTACAGCGCGCCCCCCCCGATGCACGAGGCAAGCCTCGCTTCGTTTGACTCATTTCACATACGAGTGAGCAAAAAGTCGATCGGGACGCAGTGTGAGTGTATCCCACGGAGTCAAAACGATGTTTCAAGTGAGTCACTACAAATTTGACGCTGTTACCAAGTGAAGTGAGTCATTTCCGACGCAGGTGTTTCTCGACTGAGTCAGTTGCAGCTGACTCACGAAAAAATGACCAAATGAGTCACTTGACGCAGAAAATATTTTCTGTTTAAATGAGCTACTGTTTTCATATAAAACAATTCTAAACTTGTTAAATATTTTCTGAATCGAGTGTAAATCTTTTGGACTCGCCTTGTATTATTGAAATTTTCAGAATAAGCTTTTGGGCCGAGCTAATAGAAATATGATACTATCAATTCCAAAGAAAGATTGTGTGATGATGAAACAGCAAAAAAAGAAAACGAAGGGCAGTTTCACCCCTGTAGGGGAAAGTTGACAATTAAATGTAGAAATAAAGTAGTAAATTTGAACAAATTAGTCCATAGAACATGGATAAGACCATTCAAAATGATGTCTTATAGGACCAATTGTACAACAATGATAGTTTATTAGTCAAATTTGATGTCGTCTTTTAAAGCAATATTAGACATTTTTTGAAGAGCGCCCCCAATTTTCAAAATGTGATATTTTGCACAGTTACGGTTGGGTAATTGTATAGGAAACTATACCTGCGAACGAGACTGCTAAAAAATGCGTTATTATCACAAAATAAGCGATTTGTAATTAGAATTGGGATTCCCAGATTGGACTTAACGGAAGAACTGGAAATGCTAAGCTTAAGTCCGTCCATGATGAAAATTAATAGTGCCACCTCGAGAAAATAACCTCTAAACTGGGATCTCTGAACTATGTAAAACAACTAATGGATGAGAGTAGACACGTACATGGAGCTATTTCCCGGCTATTTCACATTGGAAGGCCGTTCCAGCAGCCCGTGTATTATTATCGGGGATCCCCATAATAATTATTCTAGTACAAAATTCCTTCGTTTGTGACATACGGTGGTAAGTTGTCTAGGAAACTATAAATGCGAAAGAGAATGCTAAAAAATGCGTATTTATCACAAAATAAGCGATTTGTATTAGAATTGGGGATCCCAGATTGTACCTTAACGGCAGAGCTGCGAAATGCTAAGTTTTGTCCGTCCATGATGGAAATAGTGCCCCCTCGAGAAAATAACTCTAACTGGCTCTGCGAACTATTAAAACAACTAATGGATGAGAGTAGACACGTACATGGCGTAATTTCCGGCTATTCACATTGAATGGCCGTTTCCAGCAGCCGTTGTATTATTATCGGGGATCCCGATATAATATTCTAGATACAAAATTCCTTCGTTTGTGACACATAGGCATTTTCGAGCTTAAACCCCCCATCCGGTATAGTTTACTAGCCAGTACCAATGCAATCGTGTAAAAAAATCAAAATTTATGAAAATTGGGGGCCGACTCTTCAAAAAAATGTGCTAATAGTTGCTTTACTCACAGCTTTAATCATTTCCCTTGGACAAACGTACCACGAATGTCAGCCAAGTCGGACTGTGGGGGTTAAGGGTGGGGGGGGGGGGCTTCCACGGACAAGATATCAGATGGTGAGAGACTGAAATTGACTTTGAGCTATGTGATTCCTCCTGTCAGCCCTATCGCTCCAAGTTACTCCAGCGATCATAATAAAATCACTACCAACTCATTATCCATATCTGGGTATTCAACGGAACTACTTTAGGAAGCGCGATAAGTAATTACACGCACCCGAGATGAATATGTCTCGATCAACACTGCGTATACGTTATTATTGACGTGAGTAATGATTCGTTTGTAGGTAGGTCAAACTTGTTTGGGAATTACTAGTATATATACGTAATTTTAAAACGTTATTATATTATTATAGGGTTTCATCTCATATTTGGATCTGGGTATTTACAATTGCTATTTTATCATAATTATTATTCTTTTAATTCATATGTCAACTGATTCAGGGTATGTGCAATATGATTGATGGGGTTCTGCTGCTGTTCAGTAGTTTTGGGGAAGTGGGGGGTGTAGGGGGATTTTTTTTTAAAAAAAATTTATAGTTTTTTATGTTTTTATTTAGGTGCAATCCTGATTGTTATATGCTTCGGTGTTTAAGAACCGCGTGGAAGTAGTGTCTGCCTACTATGCATGTGTACTTTTTGTGCGTTTGTCCTGGGAATATCCGCATAAATTGAACTAAAAGGAACTGAACAATCTCTTGTCAATATATTGACATAATTAAATAATGCCTCTGGACAATAATTACCTAATTACTCTGGAAAGCCACATTTGTCAATTCCGTCTGACAAGATCTTGACCGCCTGATTTTTGTTTCATCAACGATGTAAGTTTCTATGCAGTTTATGTACTGAACTATTAAATGGCTATTAAAAATAGGGAAATTATGTAAACCTTTAACACTAAAGTCTCAGAAACAGAGGTTTTGCTTTGATTAGGCCCAAAGTATTTTCAACATTAAACTTTCACAGTGTAACAACATGGTTATTATATTTAGAAGTTTTTATAGTAAATAAACCCAATTTACCAGAGTATTCCTAAAAAATGAAATTGCTTCAGAGTTAAGGTTTTAATGCGCATAACCATGAAGTTATTGCTTCATGGCATAACCAATTATGTTGTTTCTTGGGAGCATGTATCTAACAACTTATCACACTTCATTGTTATTGATTTGCAAATTGGGGCGTATTCAAGTTTTATTGGGGTATTCCAGATAAAAATTATGCCCTTTGAAATCCATATTTATTAACCACTTTCATGGCCTGGAATTCCAGTCATTTTGTTAATTTTGAGGCTGGATTTCCACACTTTATATATGTAAGGATTTCCTGGAAATCCATATTTTTTTTTTGTTTTTTTTTTATTGTAATTTCATGGCCAAGAATTCCATTTTTTTAATTTTGAGGCTGGATTTCCAGATATTTATTTTAGAATTTAGAAAATCCATTTTTTAAATTTTAATTTCAAAGCTGAGAATTTCAACCGCTTTCCCAATAACCAATTTCCAGGTTTTTTTCATTAATCCTCGTCTTATCAAACCTTTTTTTGTAACGCTGTTTTTTTTTTACCAAGGGGTGGTTATCACTCCGCGAGAATGCGTTATGATTTTGATATCAATGGATAGCTATGGTCCTTATCTTTCCACTGATGCCAAAATAAGTACCAACATACCTAGTATGGCGTCACAATGCAGTCATAACGTCCGCGAGCAAAATTGGCATTTTCAACAGAAAATAGGTGAAAATAAAAAAAATTTGCGCTACAAAAGTAGGAATATTGGATTTCCGTGCGGTTTTCAGCCCTAAATGATGACAACTATTTAACTATAATAGGAAAAGACAAAAAAATCCCTTTTTTGGCACTAAATAGTTTCATCTCTAAAAAGCCTTCTTTCTGTTCTTTAAAGAACTTTTGAAGGGATTTCAGGTGAAGGGTTCTTGATTAAATTTATCAAAGAACCATTTTCTCATCAGAACTCTTTTTGGATTCCACAAAGAACCCCTTGAAGATTCGTTAAGGTTCTTTATAGAACCAAAACAGGGTTCTTTAGCCAAAAAAGTGGTTCTGGTTCTTTGTAGAACTGAACTTTAAGAACCATTAGCCAATGTAATAAAGCAGCCTCCGGGAGTTTCTTTTTAGAACAATTAAAGATCATGGTTCTCAGCCAAGAAATACATATATATTTTAGTAACAAAAAGGTTATAACACTGGCTTTATTAGCTTTGCTTAACCTTTCAAAATATACATCAAAACATACCAAATAATTCCTAGGGCTATTAAAATTTGTTATGTCCTCTGGCCTAGCGTTCTTCCCAGAACCTACAGGGTACTTCATTTTTTTCTTAGTATATGCATATCAGAAAAATAACAATCTATACTTCTAAAAATGAATACTTCAACGAGTGGCAGAATGTTGTGAATAGTAGTTTTCTTCTGACACCAATATCTTGACCACTTCCAAGTGAAATGACTGATTATCCTTTGACACACTCACATCACAGGAACCCCAGACCCAAACTTTGTGAAGGTATACATACATGCAGATAACATAATAGGATATTTTATGATATTGCAATGTCCTATGATGTTGGGTCAATGGAGATGGTTTCTCAAGCAACCAGTTGGAAGAAAATCTTAAGCAGCTCTATGTAATACGGTAATATCTTTGAGATGATGATTTAAAATTGTCTGTCGTGCATGGCAGAAAAATCAAAGCATGCCTTAGCATTTGGGGACAATTACCATAGCAGGCAATAGTTTCTTGGTTTTCTTTTTGTTTATCCAATATTTGTATCATAAAAAAGCTCCCCCGTCTCTTTAATTGTTAATCACTGTAATTTTTTGTTAAATGAAGGCACTGGCAAACAAAATTTAACATTGTCATGTCTTTTGAGTTAACAGTTAAACATTGTGCTACTTGTAATTTAGGCCAAGGGGTAAATTGCCTTTTTCTCGAATGAAAACCTGCAGAACCTTTTCTTTTATTTTTCATATGACATCTAATATAGTTTTATTTTAAAGAGTGTCCTCATGCAAAACAAAGAAAGTGTTAGGGTCATGTTATTTTATTTATTTAAAAATATACTTCTTTCTCAAATAATAATGATAGCTTTGTCTTGTTGTCATGTTTTTCAGTTTTTAAATTGATGAGCGATTTTTTACCATCATCACCAGATATAGAGAGTATTACTACTATTATTATCAAAACAACTTGGTTGGTAACCCCTTGCTTTGTTCCAATCAGTTTTAGTAACAAAATATATTTTGAATAGCCTTGTCTCATAATGAATGTTATAAACAAGTACAAAGAAAACCCCCCCCCCCCTTCAAAAAACATATGCTATTTAGGTTGAGAAAAGTTTTGAGCTGCTTTAAGTTGACATTTTGGTTGACATTTTTGTAACGAGCGACATAGAAAACATATATCCAGTAACGCTGAACGCTATAAGTGCCACTATACCTTAGTGGCGCCCCCCCCCCAAAAAAACAGCAAATCTCTTTCTGCTAAAAATTGACCTATATACGTAAGTTGGGAATGTTTGTCTTTTTTTACTCATGCAACCACATTTAGGCTGCAATTTCTAAATATTACTGCGGTTTATCGACTTATAAACTACATGTGTTTTTCTAAAGTTTATGTGTTGATTACAAACATTTCGAAAATAAAACTTAGTTTTCAGTGATAAACACAGTGTTCAATACCTAATTTGAATAACTTATTTTTTGTTTTGCAATCGATAAACAATGTTTGTTTTCGGCAGTAAGTTAAAAGTCAGGTTTTATCACATGAAAACTTCGTTTTTCGGAAAAAAAATATGGTATCGCTGATAAATTAAGTTTTCAACTGAAAAGCTTGTTTTTAAATAGATAAACTGATTTATCTGTGATAAAAAAAAGATTTTAGACAACTTTTTCAAGTGATAAATAGTGTTTTTCAATCCCCAAGTTGAAAATCGCTTGAAATATGCAATTTAGAAAATATTTGCTTCTCTTGAAAGTGCACGTTTTGACATCCTCAACAGTGACAGGATGATCTCGTCATTACTTTAAAAAAGAGTCGAAATTTTAAAAAAGCGAACTTGATCAAGACCAGCTTTTACATCAAAAAAATCTAAACACAAAATTATACCGACGAGATTACCAAAAATTACTATATTTACAAAGATCACGAACAAAATACATCGCAATAGCAGCGAACACAAGCCAAGTAAAAGTAAAAATCGCTTACAAGATCAGTTGCACCGTCACACACCGCACATCTTGGTGAATAGGCCCAGGTCAGAAGTACTGAATCTGAAAATTGGCCAATATGTGATGATTTGAAGAACCTTGCATTGAATTTCATAGAGTGATCACAGCATGAAACTAAACACCCTCAACAAGGACAACAAGCTCTCAGTAGCTGTCATGTACACTATTAACTTGAACTGACTTTGTATATATTCGGGGTATAATAAACAAATACTCAAATATCAAAGGGCCCTTCATATTTGGGAAAGTTAGGCTACATTGAGAATTCATTGGCCCGTAGTGTCTGTGTGTACGTCATGCATGAAAATACTAAAATGTAATATAATATCTTCCTTTGACCCAAAAATGAAATTGAAAATAGTCTTATCGCATGTATTTATCAAGACCAGAAAAATTGAAATCATTAAAGAGACACTGGCACATTGGAAAAATAAAGCGCCCTCAAGATTTTCAAAATCGATATTTTTGCAAGTTGTATAGGCTTTTATATACAAAAGCCCTCACCCGAAATGATTAAGAACCAAAATCAGCTTCCTTAGGGTTAATAACAGAACGATTTTATAATTAACATCGCCGGCGACATTAATCATAAGGTCTGTAAATTCAGCAGACGACGAAAATGGCGCTTAAACAAGAACACGCACGCTGTTATTCATTTGGGCCATACGAGTCATAATAGCTTAATTTCTGCTCGCAGAAATTAATATCAGCGAGCTGAAATTCAGAAATTGTTAGCGAGCAGAAAATTACCACAATCAGATTATGATACTGGCGGCATTGACCAATAAAATAACGTTTTTTCAGGCGACGCAGAAATGTTTGAATAATTTCAGCTCGCTGAAATTAATTTCACATGCCGAAAGATTTCGGCCGCCGAAATTCAAAAAAACTGGCCATCTGTTAATAGTACTGAATTTCTGCGGCCAAAATTAAAATGCAATGAATTCCTGCTCGCAAAAATTAATTTTCTGCTCGCTGAAATTACAGTCTATAGGAAGACGTTTTTTCCGCGAGCTGAAATTGCAGCAATGAAAAGCATGAATTTTTTGCTCCCGAATTAATTTATGCCGCCAAAATAAGTTCTGCTCGCCTGAAATTACAGCCAAAGGGAAAACGTTTTCTTCAGCACGAGTGAAATTCAGCCATGAAAAGCAATGAATTTTCTGCTCGCCGAACTTATTCTGCTCGCCAAAATTAATTCTGCTCGCTGAAATTAAGAATAGGAAAACGTTTTTTTCAGCGACTGAATTCCAGCAATGCAAAAGCAAATGAATTTTTTCTGCTCGCCCCGACACCCCCATTCCACCCACCCCCCTTTCTGCTCGCCCAAATTTTTTTTAATTTCTGCTCGCTGAAATTCAGCCAATAGGAAGACGTTTTTTTTTTTTCAGCGAGCTGAAAATTCCAGAGCAATGTGTGAAAAGCAATGGAATTTCTGCTCGCGAAATTAATTTCTGCTCGCCAAAATTAATTTCTGCTCGCTGAAGTTACAGTCCATAGGAAGACGTTTTTTTCAGCGATAAAAGTTCCAGCCAATGAAAAAAGCAATTGAATTTCTGCTCGCCGAAATTAATCTGCTCGCTGAAATTACAGCATAGGAAGGCGTTGTCTTCAGCGAGCTGAAATTTCCAGCCAATGAAAAGCAAGAAATTTCTGCCTCGCCGAAATTAAACTTATGCTCGCTGAAATTACAGCCACTAGCCAAAGAACAGTTTTTTTCAGCGAGCTGAAATTCCAGCCAATGAAAAGCAATGAATTCCTGCTCGCCGAAATTAATTTATGCTCGCTGAAATACAGCAAAGGAAGAACGGTTTTTCCCCCTCCCCATTCCCTCCCTCTCTTTTATTCATACTCTATTACAGATTATTTGCAACATTAGTTATATTAATAATAATAACTCAATGGTTTTTTTTTAAGCAACTTTGCCGACGAACCCGTCGTCGACTTTTTTGTGGGGCCTCTACATGCAAAACATAGCTCGAAATGATGCTGAGATTTTTTCTCCCCGGCTCCAAGTAAGGAACGGGGAAAAAGAGAAAATCACATGAAAAAAGAAATGGAAAGACAAAAAGGTGAATAAAAAAAAAGAAAGGAAAGAAAAAAGGCCAAGAAAAAGGGGGAAGAAAAAGGAAGAGAAAAAGGATAAGATGAAAAAGGGACAGAGAAAGAATTAAGGAAACAACTGAAAAATATAGTGGGCATATGTTAAAACGTGAAAACGGAAAAGAATCAACCAAGAAATAAAAGTGAAAAGAAAAAGGAAAATAAAAACTGCAGATAACAAAGGTAAACGCAGAAGGGAAGCGAAAAAGGAAACGTCACAAGGACAGAGGGAAAAAAAGGAAAAAGGACCAATGCAAAGGAAAAATCGACAGCAGACGAGAAGAAAAAGCACCGAAAGTAAAGGTACCCCTCAACAAGAAACTTCAAAACTTCACACTAACATCAACAAAGTAAGCCCTCCCTCCATCCCTTTCCTTAATAATACTTATTATATATATTTTGCACATGATTTATTTAATTAGTAATAACTCAATTGGCATTCAGCAATTTGCCCGAACCTAGCTCGAACTTTTTTGTGGGACCTATACATGAAACAATAAAGAATTGATGCTGAGATTTATTTTCTCACAGTTGCAAATTTGCACCATCTTACAAAAGCAAAATAAAT
Source organism: Ophioderma brevispina (assembly GCA_023653785.1). Lineage (NCBI taxonomy): Eukaryota > Metazoa > Echinodermata > Ophiuroidea > Amphilepidida > Ophiodermatidae > Ophioderma > Ophioderma brevispina. The sequence goes on from JAMKCH010085270.1 coordinate 62,263, forward strand.
TTTAAAAAAGCTTGTGTACAACGTGGCATTCAAAGCGTGCTTTTGCGGTTGAACTTTACCGGAATGACGAACTGTGACAAAATACGCGTATACGATAGAGGGATGAGATCGATCGGTGTTGTAAAGTGGACAACTACTTGTATATGTGATCGTACCAAACGGGTTACTAACGGCAAAGTCTAAAGCAGGGTTATGTGGTCGTGTCGTCCAGCGTGTCATTCCCGGTTGCCCAAGTAGAAATCTTATTGGCCTTAAAAAAAAGGTTCCTATTGGCTGTAATTTCAGCGAATTGAAATTAATTTGGCTGACGAAATAATGCATTGATGGGCATGGACTTTAAGCTCGCTTGAAAAATAAAAACTTCCTTATTTGCTGTAATTTCAGCGAGCGAAATTCATTCGGCGAGCAGAAAGTCTTGTTTCATTGGCTGGAATTTCAGCTTGCTGAAAAAAAATGCCTTCATGGCCACTGTAATTTCAGCGAGCAGAAATTAATTGCGGCGAGCAGAAAATTCATGGCTTTGCATGGCTGGAATTTCAGCTCGATGAAAAAAACGCCTTTCCTATTGGCTGTAATTTAGCGAGCCCAGAAAATCATTGCGTATCATGGCGAATTTAAGTCGTGAAAAAAAACGCCTTCTATGGCTGTAATTGCTAGCGAGCCAGAAATTCTTTCGGCGAGCAGAAATCAATGCATTTGATTTCGGCGAGCAGAAAAAATTGATTTTCATTGGCTGGGAATTTTCAGCTGGCCGAAAAAAAAAACGTGTCCCCTATTGCTGTTATTCAGCGAAGCAGAAATTAATTCACGGCGAGCAGAAATTCATGCTTTTATGGGCTGGGAATTCAGCTCGTGACGAAAACGCATTCCGATGGCTACTAATTCAGCGGCGAGCAGGAATTCATTTCGGCGAGGCAGAAATCATTAGCATTTGAATTTCGGTGCGAGCAGACAATTAATTGCTTTCATTGGCTGAATTTCAGCTCGCCGAAAAAAACAACGTGTTCCTTTGGAGTCATTTCAGCGATGCGAGAAAGAAATTAATTTTCGCGAGCAGAATTCTTACTTATGAACGAGTTGGCCAGGTTAATTTTGCTTCGCATTAAAAAACGATTCCCTGTTGGTTGTAATTTAAGCGAGCTGAAATGAATTCTGCTGCAGAAATTATTTCGGTGTGAGCTGCATTAGTTAAAACATTCAGCATCGCCAAAAAAAAGCTCTTTCATTGGTTAAATCCGGCTCGACTTAATTTTGATTGGATAGAATTTCAGCTCGGTGAAAATTAATTTAGGCGAGCAAACTTAATTTCTGCGAGCCGGAATGGAGCTAGTTATGAACCCGTAGGCCAATGAACGCTGTATGATTATTTCCCACGCGATGCACACTGTTTGATCGGCTATAACCTTTGTGTTTAATTATCAGTGAGTACGAGTCAAAATATTCATGTAATATGTACATTGTTGATTACAGTTATGGAAAACTAACGGTTGGCCTACAAATTACCTGGATGTCTTATCCTCATTATCAATGCCATCTGTTTTGGGGTGGTATTTTATGTGTAAAAAATATATCTCTGTCTTCCAATTGCCTAGACTCTCATTGAGGAGCAAATTGAAGGAATTTAAGATTTTGTGAAAATGCTGCCAGTGCCGCTACCCATTACATACATTTGACTCGCAAATTTAAACATTGTGCAATCACATTCTTAGATATAATTCCTAACGAGGAAAAAAACTGGGTTTACAAAAGCATTCAAGCAAACAAATAACATAAAGATGTTTTGCTTCGTTTTGCTTCAGAGTGTGATTCTTCATTAATGTTTCCTGATTTTCAGTATTTTTTATTTCCGCAACATTATTTATTCGGCCCGATTCTTTAAGCATTTTATGTCATTGTACGATGTTGTTTGTATTTTTACAAAAGTCAGGATTTTCCATGGCAAAAACTCAATCACACCCATGTAAATTTTTGTGCTATAACTCATTGAATCCCATGATTGAGGAATGTTCAACTGTTTTGTCCACCAATCTGAGAAAAAACCCTCTATTTTTCCACGTCCGCCTTTATAGAAATTTAATATGGGGAAAGGAACCCTCTATTTCAGATACTCCCCACGGAAGGAATTTGAATCCAGTTTATTTTATTTTTTTAAAAGTGTTTTTAAGTTTTTGTTTTTGGTATCATTCATTGGGTAGTGGTAGTATTGATTACCCCATAATTTCATCCAAATAGCAGTCAGATGTCCGTAAAATTTTGGAACAGTTTATATGCGGAATAGAATTTGTATAGGATAGGCCAAGGAACTCCTGAAAATAGTTGACCACATTTCCAAGTTTTCAACTTCTTGGAATTCCATATGAATTGTTGACATCAGAACCTAATCCAAATGTTAAGCGTTTGAAAATTATCTCTCTATGGCGTTATTTTCCCTTCTCTGTATTGAAATTCCAGGAAACTGTTGGATGACTAGCGAGAAAAACATGCCATATTTTGTTGCATATGTAAATCCTATTACTAACCTGTACACACAATCAGTGTCAGGGGATTTCATGAATCTCCCCGATTGCTGTGTGAGGATATCTAAATGTTCATCAATCAACCTTTTCATATCCTCTATAGGGGGCAGGCGCATAACTTTATCTGGAACAGGCCCATTATATATCGTCGCACATAAGGTTTTGAGTGGTATTTTATGTGCGTTCTCTGACAATAGGGCCTAATATAACATATCACATTCCTATTCAACAGTTTTCTTATTTTTATTATACATTATTAGCATACACTGCCGAAGTCGTGCGAAATAAAACTCCACTGGAGAATCGGCAAAAAGATATTTTTAAAAAAAAAACTAACTTTCTCCATGCAAGGCTCCTTAACTAGTAAAACAGAAAATTAAGAATAGTCCAACATACCGTATATTTCTATTTTTTTGAGCGACTGAAACTCTAAAATGTAGTTTATGTGATATCTTTAATTTGATTTTAGCTGACTTTTACATATATGCCCACCTAAAAAGATGATATTTTGAGTATTTGCCTTTAAAAGTTTGCTCTCAGAAAAAACAATTATTTCTCCTCACAACCGGGTAAAAAGATGGAAATATTACATCTAAACTTCTCATTACACAGGCTGACTAGAGACTTTCCTGATGAGGGCGCACTTTCAAACAAATCGCGTTTTTTGCATATCCATAATGTTTGTCCATATACTTATTACTGTGTGAAATAACTAAGCTCAAATCAAAGTCCTTCATATAGAAAATCACAACTTTGTTCTAAAATTCCGGATCCGGAAATGTTGTTATACACAATGTCCTGTGGTACTGTTATACTGTGCATAAGTGTTTACTGCATCAAACGGAAATTCCGATTCATCTCTAACTTTGGAATTAAGCATTTTAGGTGAATATCTTTAGTTCTAGATGACTATTTTTAATTACTACACACAAAAAATTATATTTCGAAATCTCTGAGTCAGCCTTTAAATACAAATCCAACCAGAACCAAATCGCAATATCAAGAAAAATGTGTGCCATCCCGAGGTGTGCTACAGGAAAAGTTCATAATTATACTTTATTTACACTGCTATTTTGATAGCACTATCGACACTGTAGAGTTAGTCTTTGTCAAAAACTCGGTTTAGTTATGTTCGCGAAAGAGGAGCACCGCGAGCGAAGCGAGCGGCACGAGCGCGTCAGCGCGAGAGAGGTTTCGCTCCCACACAGCATGTTCAGGTGGAATAGTAATTCAGTTTCACAGCCTCAGTTTCCCAGGCTGTGACACAGACTACTTTAGAGTTTAATTAGGAAGTGTAGTTAAATAGCGATCAAAAGCGACTGTATCATGAGAATATCGTAAAACTATGTGCGTTGTACTCTGACCCAAGCGCGTTCATTCATAGCTAGCCTTCCCTTTGACCAAATTGAGGGCGTAGTTTCATTTTTTTCCAACGGTATGCCGAATTTTCTAAATTATTGTAGCCTGAAGTGTCACGGAACAAGGACCTTCTGTAACGCGCTTCAGTAACACCGTCTGACTTCTTCGGTAGTTCTAACATCGCGCCATGCATGTGTTAAAAAAGATATAGGCCTATTTTTTAGACAGTCATGTCATACGTAAGATGTCTTTCGTGAATCCCGCCCCAGGACTGAATGGACGCATTTTGTATATAGGTATAGTTTCAAAGTTTTTTCACCAAAATAAATATCAAGCAAAGTGATACAAGAAAATGGTGGGTTGCCCAAGTATTAAAGAGCACAGCTCGCGAGGCCATGGCCACCCTACATGATAGTGTGCAAGGCAGAATATTTGGTAGACTTGAAAACGGGAAATGTGATAATCTGATGGGTGAATTTGGTGATTGATACCAGAGTAGACAGCACACAATTTTCGTGATGTTTTTTCATTTAGATTATTAATATGTTCATACTTGTTTTCAAACGAGCGTATATACTTGTAGTTTCCAAATAGCGCCGACAGTGCGTGTTAGAAAAGGAAGGTACTAAATGTTGGTCTATTGTAAACTAGTACTATGGAGTTCCACGTTATCTATCACTGCGAATGTTAAAAAGTATCATGCGATACATGGTCAGCAGCGAAGCCCAGCGAAGCTGCATTTTAAACCATCAGCGGGTACCTATTGAATATTCATGATTTGAAGGTCTTCATATGCATGATATGCATTGACTCACACACGCCGTGAAAAGCCGCGTGGACTTAGTTTTTATTTCGAACTTAGAATCTCTTTTACACACGCCGGAAAAAGCTGCGCAAAATGAAGACGCCGCAGGAAGCTGAGGGAAGCCGAGGGAAAGCCTGGCGAAGCTGTACCCGACCAATTCGATACGAGCCCTAAGTGAGATAAAAAAATAACATGCTACGTGTGCAATTAATTTGGTTATATTTTCACTGAGTAATACGGCTATATACCTAATTTAGCCATGACTGGTATTCGGATAGATCTTTTGGACTGCCCCGTGGTTATACTGATATTTA